>JAIUZE010016847.1:0-11874 GCA_022085475.1 Heliosperma pusillum
CCCAAGAATGCATGGTGCTAGGCACTACCCTTCCTGTCCACTACTCTGTCACCCAGTCTGAGAGTGTTGTAAAGCACTCAGGATGCAATGAGCTAAGGCAATTGACTGAGCAGGTTTCTGTGGTTTCTGAAGCTGATTCAGTTGAGCAGACTGTGGAGAAAGGCATTAATTCCTTGCTTTCCCCTAATAGATTTGCTTGTCTTATTGATGAAAGTAAAGTCTTAGTGGATACCATTGAGGCAGTTCCACCAGACAAAAATCTATGATTATATTTGCCTGGAATATTAGAGGTTTCAATAAGCTGAATAAGCACTTAAAGGTTCTTTCTTTTATCAAGGGAAATAATATTGATGTTCTTGGCATCTTAGAGACTCGTGTGAAACATGGGAAAGCCCCCTGAATCCTGGGTAATAAATTTAAGCACTTTAGGAGCTATACTAACTACAATAAGCATTCTAATGGTAGGATTTGGGTACTTTGGAACCCTGTCACTACCTCTGTGGATGTTATGGAGGAACATGCTCAAGTGGTTCACTGTTTTGTAAAACATTTTGCTACAAGAAGATCCTTTCATCTTTCTATTGTCTATGGGAGTAATAGACCTGAAATAAAAGAGGCCCTTTGGTGCTCCATGTCTGCTTTCTCTAGGCAGGTTGGTCCCTGGGTTGCTATGGGGGATTTTAATATTGTAAGGCATTTCCATGAAAAAATAAGTGACACCCCTCCTGTTCTTTCTAATATTTGTGCCTTCAATTCTTGCCTTTCCACTTGTGGCCTCGATGATATGCAAGGTACTGGTCCTGAATTCACTTGGTATAACAAGCAGGATATTTTCTCTAGAGTTTATTCTAAACTTGACAGGATGCTTGTTAACTCTGAGTGGCTTCAGGTTTTCAATCACTCTTCTTCTCAATTCCTTCCCCCTAGTATCTCTGATCACTGCCCTGCTGTTCTTACTTTTCATGATGATCCTCCCCCTACAAAACAATTCAGTTTCCTGAACTGTTGGGTCTCTCATCCTGATTTTAAGGCTTGTGTTGCTAATGCTTGGAACTGCAATATTTCTGGTAATTCGATGTTTAGATTGATGGGCAAGTTGAAGAATGTCAGACTATCCCTGAAGGAACTCCACTCCAAGCACTTCTCCAGCATTTCTTCTAGGGTGTCTTCTAAAAAGGCTGCTCTTGATCAGTGTTTTAGGGATTTATAGAGTGACCCCCTTTCCACTGACCTTATTGCTAAAGACAGGGAGCTATCTGAAGCTTTCTCTATGCTCAAAGCTGCTGAGATCAGTATCCTTTCCCAGCGTGCTAAGCTTCATGACATTAAGCATAATGACACTTGCTCTAAATACATTTTCTCCAAAATTAAGGAAAGGCAGCAATGCCATGTTATTGGGGAGATTCAGGACACTAATGGTGTTTCTCATGTGGGTCCTCAGGAGGTTGGCAATGCTTTTGTGCAATACTATCAGCAGCTCCTGGGTACCTCTACTATGGTTGAGCCTATCAACCCTGATGTTATATCTAATGGTAACAATGTTGATCCTATGGACCATGCCTTGCTGACTAGACCTGTCTCTCAGGAGGAAATCAAGAATGTTGTTTTCTCTATAGGCTCTAACAAAAGTCCTGGTATGGATGGATTCTCTGCAGGCTTCTTCAAAGCAGCTTGGGATATCGTCTCTCCTGACTTTTGTAAAGCTGTTAGGGATTTTTTCAGAACCTCTTTTATGCCAAAGCAGGCTAATATTACTGTTCTTTCTCTTATTCCTAAGAAGAAAGTAGTTTATTGTGTTAAGGACTTTAGACCAATATCCTGCTGCTCTATCATCTACAAAACTATCAGTAAAATCCTAACTAACAGACTCCAAAGCATCATGCCTAAACTGGTTGGGAAGGAACAAGCTGCTTTTGTTAAGAATAGGAGCCTTTTTGAGAATATTATGCTCACCCAGGGACTTGTTAAGGGCTAGAACAGAACAAATTTAACTCCTAAATGTATGCTTAAAGTGGATATCAGCAAAGCTTTTGATTCTATCCAATGGGAATTCATCCATAATATGCTCAAGGCTCTTAATTTTACTGACACTTTCACTAATTGGGTTATGAGTTGTATCACTGGATCTTGGTTCACCATCAAGGCTAATGGATCTCACTTTGCTTTCTTCAAAGGGAAAAGTGGTATTAGGCAAGGTGATCCCCTCTCTCCTTGCCTCTTTGTCTTGGGCATGGAAATCCTATCCAGAAGCCTCAGGGTCATGTGCAATGATAAAGATGTTTCTTTCCATCCTAAATGTGTCAAAATGAAGCTTAATCATCTGATCTTTGCTGATGACCTTATGGTCTTTACTAGAGGTGACCAGCCTTCTGTTGAAAAAGGTGTTGCTATATTGAAGGAGTTCTCCACTTGGTCTGGCCTAACTGCTAGTTTAGAGAAAACTGAAACTTATTTTGGAGGTATTTCTGATGAGCTCAAGTTTCAGATCCTCTCTAGCATTGGTCTCAATGGTGGTGCTTTCCCCTTTAGGTATTTGGGTATGCCTATTAATCATGCTAGGTTGACCCACAGCATGTTTGATAGCCTTGCCCTTAAGATCTCCTCCTTACTGCATTCATGCTCTACTAAATATCTTTCTTATGCTGGAAGGATACAGATTATCAACTCTGTCATTTTTGGACTTAGAAACTTCTGGGGTAGTTGCATCCTCCTTCCTAGACACATTTGCAAGCTCATTAATAAATCCTATAAGAATCTTCTCTGGAACTCCTTCTCTGATCACAACAGAATGGTCTTCAAAAGTTGGCATTCAATCTGTCTGCCCTGGTCTGAAGGTGGTTTCCAAGTGAAAGACATTGAAACCTGGAATGTAGCCTCTATGCTAAAATGGTTATGGCACCTTGATCATGGGACTGGTACGGTCTGGATTTCTTGGATTAGGGAATACTTTCTTACCAGCACCAACATCTGGAACCTTCAGGTTAAAGAATTTCACCCTGAAAGCCTCAGAGGTGTTCTTCAAGTTAGAGACAAATGCATTCTTAAGTTGGGCAGTGTTGATGTTGTGAAATCTTTGCTTAGGAATTGCACTGTCAAAGAGAACTTTTCCATTAGTAAAGCTTATGAGGTTCTTAGGCCTTGAATGAATGTCATTGCTTGCTACAAAACTATCCAAAATAACTGCATCCTCCCTAGGCATAGAATTACATTTATGCTTGCCATTCAAAAGAAGCTCTGCACTACTAACCTTCTTATTTCTAGAGGCATGTACATCCCAAATCGTTGTTACCTCTGCAAGTCTGCTGCTGAAAGCTCCAGGCACCTATTCTTTGGCTGCAGTTACTCTCAAGCTCTCCTCTCTCGTTTATTTCTTTCGTCTAGATGGAATGTCAATGCTACTCACCTCAGAAGGCTCCTTGCCCTGTCACAGTCAGGCCCTTCAAGGCCATGGCAGAAGAACTGGATCCTCTGTAGTCCGGCTGCCATTGTCTACTATGTTTGGGCTGAGCGCAACAAAAGGATATTTGAGG
The DNA here is from genome assembly GCA_022085475.1 of Heliosperma pusillum. Taxonomy (NCBI): domain Eukaryota; kingdom Viridiplantae; phylum Streptophyta; class Magnoliopsida; order Caryophyllales; family Caryophyllaceae; genus Heliosperma; species Heliosperma pusillum. The sequence goes on from JAIUZE010016847.1 coordinate 3,531, forward strand.
GGACTGAAAAACCAGTGAGCTTATTGTGGAAGGAAATACAGTTCGTTGTGAGTGCTTTCATGCTACACAAGGCCAAGCATGAATATGAGGAACTACTTGAAGCTCTAAACTCCTAATTGTTTTGTTTCTAAGTTGTAATGATACAACTATTTAGGGGTATGCCTTCATGTAATCTTTTTAGGGGATATTACTTGTAAGAAACCTCATGTAATCTTTTATAAGAATATATGGGAAATATCACTTCTTGCAAAAAAAAATTAAAAAAAAAAAAATTAAAAAAAAAAAAAAAAAATAATAATAATAATAATATAGATACGTTACAGAGAAGAGCGGGCGAAGGGCGATTAGGCATTTAGGGCACGTTTGCCTTGCTGTGGCTGTCGTTGCTTCCACCAGGCTAGTCCCGGCCGGGCATCCTTGTCGTCGGCCGTGGCGTCTTTGTTGGTGGCTGGCGGTTGGAGAGGACGGGAAAGGAGCGGACGGAGTGGGACGTTTGCGTGCAATTCACTTTTATTTTTTTTCAAACTTTGCTGCCAGAGGTGGCCACCACGCCGACCACCCTACCCATACCTGCCACCCAGACCTCGCGTCGCCGGCCAGGGAGGGTTGTTTGGTGGCTGTCTCGCGTTTGTGGTCCCTTCTTTGGCATTGCGCGTGTGTTTTCTGTTTTTGAGAGCGTCGGCGGCGGTGTCTCTGTCTTCCTCCGTTCTTGTCTGCCTGGTGGGACGTGGGTGGAGTCGCTGTCAGAGGGTCGACGTTGGTGTTTGGAAAGTTTTGTGCCGTCACATTTAGGGTTTGTTCTTGTTGTTACTTATTTTTGGTTTTATGCGTGTTTTTCTTTGGTGGTTGGTAGGGCTGTTGGTTCAAACCGGTGGTGCTCCTTGCTTCCTCCGATGTTGTTGATACGGTGGCACCTTCGGTGGTGTGGAACAGGTGGTGGTACATCTGCTTGTGTGCTGCCGCATGAATCCATGCACGTTTGGCTAATTTTAGTAAGCCTTGCCCATCACTATCTTCGTCATGCCTGTTTTAGTACGTTTTCATAGTCCTTTTTCGAGTATTCATGATTGTCCGGATGGTCGTGGTAATGGCCTTACTAAAGCCGCGTGGCGAAAGCATTTTCAGGATCGTCATTGTCAGGAAGATGCTATGGGGCTTACACGTCAAACTCTTTCTAATAGTCTGACGTTTTCTCTAATGCCGAGATTACTTTGAAGCGGATGGGGCTTTGGTTGTGTGGGGAGTGTTTTAAAACCCATACATTTCGCTCTAGGTGTCGGCATAGTCGGGGAGATATTATTGAGCCTCCGGATTGTGGCGATGTTATCGTTAGCTTTATTATTCATGGTATCCCTCGACCTCCGCCTCCGTCTCCCTCGGTTCTCTCTTCTGATGATGGGGTTGAGCTTGTTCAGTGGTCCGTGTCTTCGCTTGATTGTTTATTATCTTTGGGCCTTCGCACCGTGAAATCTATTCCTCCTAAGTGTCGGCTTGGGTTTGCTCGGGTTTTGAAGGGGGTTTTGGATGATGTGGCTGACTCTCCTGGTGACCTCTCCAGCTGGGTCCGTATGCTTGTGTTGCCTCTTTGTTTGCTTAAGACCTTCGTTCCTAGGAGTAATATTGAGTGTAGGACTGCTATTAGGCGACAGCGTAAGGAGGAGAGTATTACCAGGGCTATTATCGCTTGGGGGTGCCTGGAGGTGGTTTGCAGCTTTTGCGGGAGTGTTTGGTTGAGGTTCCTCCCTCTTTTCATGTGGAGGAGGATCTGGATTTGAGTGAGCTTAACCTCCGCCAATGTCGGCGGAAGATTTGTGATGGCCATTATACTGCTGTTTTTAAGGTGCTTTCTTCCTCTGGCGTCGCCCCCTACTCTGATGCCACTCTTGGGGCTTTGCGAGAGAAGCACCCGGTCGCCCCATCTCCTTACTTGCCTCCTTTGCCTGTGGATCATCATTCTCTTGTTGCCTCTTCGGCTGTGGTTTTGGATATGATTCGTAGTTTCCCGCGTGGCACTTCTTGTGGGAGGGATGGGTTTCGTGCCCAACACCTTATGGACTGTTTGAGTGGCGCTGCCGTGGCTATCTCTGATGATCTGATCGCTTCTATTACTAGGGTGGTCAATCTTTTTCTTGAGGGCAGATGTCCACTAGCGCTTGGTGAGTACATTGTTGGAGCCAGTGTCCTCCACAGTTAGTGCAATAACATAAATAAATCTCTGTAGGTTCACAGGGTATACTTTGTATAATAATCAGTTGATTAACGTTTATCAATAACGGTTGGCTTGCTAGATAAGTTTGACGTTATTGTCATACAGATGGCGGTGATCAACTGGTCCCTAAAAGTCACACCTATAGGATGTGTTTGAGAGATGTGATTATTTGAGAAAATAATCATATTGATGCCCTATTATATGACTAAAAGGTTAGTCAGTGTATTTGACTAAAAGGTTAGTCAATGTGATGATGAGACGATTATTTAATAATGATTAAATAAAGTTAGATGAGACGAATTAACTGTAATTCGTAAATTGAATATAAAATGTTATATTTAATTGTTGTATATAATGTAAGCTAATTAAACATAAACCGTTATAATTAATTGGCAAATTATAAATATACGGATATTTATAATTAATGATGGATTATAATGTCGGTCCATGTAAAACGACGATTATAATATATTACATTATATTGGAAGCTAAAATGACCAAAAACGAAAGTATCCAGATACACTCGGTTTTTAGTCAATGGGTAGTTATTTTTGAGGAGACAAAAATCTCCTCATATAAAAACCTACCTAGGGAGCCGTGAGAGATGGGTGAAGCAGTAGAAAAATTATAACCTTATTTCTATTCTCACAGTAGCCTCCATCTGCATAGACATCACAAAAGAAAAAGTTAACAATAACTTTTTCACAAAACACAAACAAAAGGTTAACAGTAACTTTTGAAAACTTCTAGCAACACAAGGGCATTTCTCATACAGTCTTGGGTGCAACGATTAGGAGGATATCTACCTTGATATCTCTGTTCTTTACGCCAATTGCTAGGACCGGAGGTTGATTTCTAAATCTATACTCTTATTCTTGTTTTCGTTTATGACTAGTATAATCAAGTTATTACTATTTCGTTATAATCCTATTATAATTGTATTGTGGTAATACCGATTTCCCACAAGTGGTATTTCCTTTCGTATTCGTTTTCATTTAGATTTATTTTGTTATTTTAATCTGTTAAAATAACATAAAATAGATTTGTAGATGTTTTAATTTAATAAAGATTAGATTAAAATGAAAATGGAAATGATGTTGAATGAGTTTTTCATTAGAAAGGATATTATTTTTCCCTTTTTTGTCGATAAGGACCGTTTTGCTGGAAAAAAAAATTTGCCGAAAAGCATTCTGCTGAAAAAAAAAATTCTGTTTTTCGTGTTCAATTTTTTTTGGGCCTTTAATTGTACATTATTCGGATTGTGTATAATTAATGTGAATCGGTTCACATATGCTTAATATCTTACATTTTAAAGCAGTTTAAAATGTTTAGGATAGTTCATTTTATCAGTAAAATGAATCGGGATTGTAATTAATGTGGGTAATTACAGAATCACCACATAATTATAATCTATGTTAAAGGGTGGTTAGGATAATAAAACATCGTAATAACTGTATTATGTCTTGCATGTTTTATTTTAGTTGATGCTTTTATAATGTTTTTGGATTGTTTGAATGAATTTTAACGTATTTTTACAATCAGTTGTAACTTAGTGTGGCCTTAGTAGATTGTGTTACCGTAAGGATGGTAACATAGTCTTGGATGTATTTTGAGATCTCGAATCTCCATTATTTTTAGTTTTGGGTTTTTTGAAATTAGTATGTAATAAATAGGATCAATGTAATTTTATTTGTTGTAATTTCAAAGAAGACTAAAGATGGAGATTGGAGCTCACTCCCGCTACATGGACCAAGAAGGTGATCAAGTCAAGCTTCGAGGGTCCAATCAGTTGGATTCCGAGTTGTATTTATTCTTTTTGGTAGGATAGGCCACACTAGGACATGTTTTTCCTTTACGTTTTTCATTCTCGTTTACTTTCCATCACATGATAGATATAATTGCATCATATTCCGCCTAAACCAAACCACCTAAACTAATATGCATGAAAATGATTCATATAGATTGAATATTTTTAATCATGGACATACAGATGTCACTCGCTTTTAGGGCCATCACCTTAGTTAAATCATTCTCGAGTTGCTAGACATTCGTTCACTTAAAATGAATTTAAGTTAAGATGATGGGACCTTCCCCTATAAATAAAATTGAGACTAGTCTTTATAGGGAAAACTACTATGAGCCCCTTCTTCGTCGGAAGTCATAATATGACCCCTTCTACGTTGGGTAAGTAGTGAGTGTTGACCTATTTTATCTCAACATTATAGTACGAGTAATATCTCGTGATTATGATGGACTAAAGATAGAATTTACAGAAATTTATCGACCAGGAATTCTAAAAGTAGAATTAGCCAAGAGGTTGGCTTATCAATTTACAGAAATTGAGTCTTGGGATCATTTATATAATTCTTGAGGGAGGTCAATTGTATAAATGCACGAGTCATCGAATTAAACAGTTTTTCCATTAGACTCAAATTTAAAACGATGAAACTTATCATATTTATTTTCTCCCACAGTCATATATTCAGATATAACTGCTAATAACAAATGGCTGGCCATACTGATGACCCAATGCCAAGTGCCACGCTCGGACGTGAGTCCTGGCTTAAGATGTTCATGGACACTATGAATCAGTCAACGCGACTGAAGAATAACGGGTCCAACTTTGCGGACTGGGAGGCTTCATTACGGAATGCTGCCATAGCTGACGGTAAGCTCAAGTACTTGACTGAGCCACTACCGCCAAACCCAGGCCCCAATGCAGGAGCTAATGAATCACTTGCTTATAGTGATTTCGTAATGGAGGCGGGTGCGATAAATAACGTACTCATCTTTTCAATGGAATCAAATTTGCAAAGGCGATTCATTGCCCATGGTGCGAACAAGATTTTCACCACGCTCTCTAACGAGTTCTCGAAAGCTCCGAGGATCGTTAGCTATGAGCATACCTGTCGCTTCTTTGAAGCGAAATTCCAGAAGGGCCAAGCAGTTAGCCCACACATTCTTGAGATGATTGAGAATGTCGAGAAACTGGAGGCACTTGGTTGCAAAATCGATGAGAAGATTGTCATAGACCGCGTTCTTCATTCACTTCATGATGGTTTTGCCCTTTTCAGGGCAAATTACTATATGAATGATATGAAGAAGAGTCTTCATCAGCTCCACTCACTCCTTGTACAGACAGAGAGTGATCTGAAATTGAGTGGGAGTCTGAAACATGACGTTCTCATGATTGCCAACAAGGGCAAAGGTAAGGGCAAGGCTAAGGCCAACCTAGCTGTAGGGAAGCCGAAATTCAAAAAGCCAGGGCAAGGCAAGAGTGGGCCTGGTGAGACTAGCGGTAGCTCACAAGGCAAGACAAAGAGCGATGAAGGTAACGTGGAGTGCCACCACTGCCACAAGTTTGGGCATTGGAGGAGGAACTGCCTCGTGTACCGAGAGAACATTAAAGCAAGCTGCGTCTCTCCTGATGGTATGTCTTCTTCTTTTATTCATATGATTGAGATCAACCATGCAAGTTTCGGAACTTGGGTACTAGATACTGGTTGTGGTTCTCATCTGTGCAATCATTTGCAGGGCCTAAGAAACATCACAACTCTCGCAAGGGGTGATGTGCACCTGCGAGTGGGGAATGGAGCAAGAGTAGCTGCCGTTTCAGTGCGAACATATGTAATCCAACTCCCGAGTGGATTTGAGTTATTTCTGAATAACTATTACTATGTACCCAGTTTATCTAAGAACATTATTTCAGTTTCCGTACTTGATAAGGACGGATTTTCGTTTGTAATAAAGGATAATAGCTTTATTTTCTCTTTAAACGAAATGATTTTGGTAAAAAGCAGTTTCCATGATGGATTTATGTTAGTCAAACCACAGATTACCGGCCTGTGAGTAGTAGGGAAAGCAAAGGTTTGGTGGACAAAGATCAAACCTATTTATGGCATTGTCGTATGGGACACATAAATGAAAAACGCGTGAAGAAGCTCATTGATAATGGGACTATCTCCCCATTTGACTATGAATCTTTTGGCACGTGTGAATCATGTCTCATAGGCAAAATGACTTGAATTTCCTTCAAAGGTGTTGGAATGCGCGCTGCTGACCTATTAGGACTCATACAGACTGATGTGTATGGACCTATGTCAATCAACGCTAGAGATGGCTATAGGTATTTTATCACTTTCACGGACGATTTGAGTAGATATGGTTATGTCTACTTAATGAAGCATAAAAGTGAGTCCTTTGACAAGTTGAAGGAATTCCAGAACAAGGTTGAAAACCAGCTGGATAGAAGGATTAAAGCACTACGTTCGGATCGTGGTGGCGAATATCTTTCGAAGGAGTTTGATCAACACACTCAAAGACTGTGGTGTAGTACTACAGTAACTCCCCTGGAACCACCACAATTGAAATGTTTGTCCGAAACGGAAAATCGAACATATACTTGATATGGTTCGATCCATGATGAGTCCCACGGTTGTACCTGATTCATTGTGGGGTTATGCTCTTTTGTCAGCTGCTCTAATACTTAACCGAAGTCCGTCTAAAGCTGTAGACAAGACTCCATATGAATTATGGAAGGGAACGTTCCCTAACTTGTCCTTTATTCGGGTTTGGGGCTGCGAGGCTTATGTCAAGTGGAGACCTGACGATAAGCTCCGCCCACGATCGGTCAAGACATACTTTATTGGTTATCCAAAAGGGATGTTTGGTCATTACTTTTACTCGCCTACCGAACATCGAGCTTTTGTTGCGGCTAGTGCGACGTTCTTAGAGAAAGAGTTTCTCGAGAATAGGACAAGTAATAGAACCTTCGATCTGTCGGAGATTCAAGAACCAACAACCGAGCAATCAATGGAGGAAACCGTTCCTTCATCATCGACTGCGGTTAGTATTCCTTTGGAACCTAGGAGGTCGGGTAGACACTTTATTCCTCCAGACAGATACATTGGTATGGTCGAGGAGAATGAGAGAGATGACGTTTTACTCCTAGAGAGTAACGAACCCGCTACCTATAAAGGTGCCATGACATGTTCCGACTCTAAGCTATGGCTTGAAGCCATGCAATCCGAGATGGACTCCATGTATGAGAAGCGTATGGATCTGGTTGACTTACCTGATAAGGGTCGGCCGTCTGTCAGTGCAAATGGCTTTACAACAATAAAGCTTCTCTGAGTAGAAGGACACCAGATACCCCAACAAGGCAAACACTAGTGGCAAATTGTTTCACTCAAGTGCAAGGATTGCACGATGATGATATTTTTTTGACCCCGTAGTTAATTTGCTTCCATTCAGATAATCTTAGCGATTGCCGCTTTTCATGACTAAGAAATTTGGCAGATGCACGTGAAAACCGCCTTCTTAAACGGTTATTTGGAGGAGGAGTTGTAGATGGTACAACCCGAAGGGTTCATTGATCCTAAAAATCCTACGAAGTGGCAAGCTTAAGCGTTCCATCTATGGACTTAAGCAGGCCTCTCGGAGTTGGAATCATCGTTTCGACCAGGTGATAAAAGAGAATGGATTTACTCGATCGGTCGAGTAACCATGCTTATATATCAAGTCGAGTGGGAGCAAGATTGTCTTCCTAATATTGTATGTTGATGACATACTCTTGATTGGGAATGACATAGCTCTCTTAACTTCGGTAAAAGTTTGGTTAAAGAACCATTTCCAGATGAAAGATCTGGGCGAGGCACAAAGAATTTTGGGGATCCGTATCTACAGAGATAGATCACGACGGATGTTATCCCTCAGTCAGGAGTGTTATATAGATAATATTCTTGAGAGGTTCAGCATGACCAACTCCAAGAAGGGGAACCTTCCAATGATTTCTGGGATGCAGTTGAGTAAAGCTCAGGCACCAAAGACATATGAAGAGGTCGAGCGCATGAGTCTGGTTCCTTATGCATCAGCTATAGGATCGATCATGTATGCCATGGTATGCACACGTCCAGACGTGGCATATGCATTGAGTATGACGAGTCGGTACCAAGGCAATCCAGGTGAAACACACTGGATGGCTATTAAGAATATCCTTAAGTACCTACGGAGGACTAAGGATTGGGTATTGACTTATGGAGGTGACACTGAGCTATGCGCAATCGGTTACGCAGATGCTAGCTTCCAAACGGATCGAGATGACTCGAAATCTCAGTCTGGATTTGTTTTTACTCT
>JAIUZE010016848.1:0-12741 GCA_022085475.1 Heliosperma pusillum
ACTCCAGTTTTTCATGCAGTTTGTGCACAAATAAGACCATACAACCAGATGTATATGAGCATGGTACATCCAATATCAATCTAATTGAGCTTATATGCAATCTTTTTAAGTTATTAAATTTTTTAGTTACACTTACTTTTTTAGATGTCAATATTATTATCTAAATGAGCTTATATGTAATGTTTTTGAGTTTCATTATAATATTTTGAGTTTAACATCTCCCATATATAAAAGCTAAGTCTTTTAAAGGCTTTTATATAAAGATGCTCAGATTTTTTTCAATAAAACTCATAAAATGTACATATAAGCTCAACTTCTTCATTAAAAAGCTCTTAATCTATACTACAGTTGTATACAACTGGTTGTATAATCTACTAACTAGTTTTTGTCCCCGTGATATTCACGGGTGCGTTTGAGTTTAACTATGTAATCTCACACATATATCTAACCTATAATTAGTTCATATTGACATCTTTGTTGCCTTATGTTGCATGGCACGCAAAACAGCCTAAATTGTAGTTCATGTATTTTGGTGAGAAGTAAAATAACATATTAATATCCCATTTCACATGAATATAAGATAATAGTCGGGTAAGTTATGGTAATAATGTATTAATGTAACTTGGAGCTACTTAATTTAAAATTGAGAATTGTGAAATAAAATTAATCATGTCAATTGAATAATTGATACATGTCGAGCGCATTTTGAACATTGACCAGTTTTTTTTTATTATATAAAACAGTATGAAAGTATGTAGATGTGTATACAACTCTAGTGCCACTACTTTAAAACTATCACCATGTAAATTTGAGGATATTATGATTAATATTTACATTAACTAACATAATTTATTTATGCTGTTCACTTTTCATTTGCATACTTTTTGCTTAAAAAATAAATAAAAATTACTCATACCCAAATATCTTATGTACATTACTATTAAGAAAATCTATCAGTGTTCTTCAACTATAGATCCTTAATAGATTGTGGAACATGCATTTGATTTTTGTTTTAATAACTATTGATTCATGTCATTGGAAATCAAGGGTGCAGGTGGTGGCCTTGTGAGCAATGACCAAGGGGGTTGGTGGTCGACAGATGGTTAGGAGGGGCTCGTCAAGTTGGTGGTGGGCTTAAAAGGGTTGATAGATTGATGGCTGACTGGAGTGATAGGCGGGTGGTGACAAGCTAATGCAATTCAATTTATTCTTTTGGAAAATAATGTTTACTTAGTGTGTGATTTGCTAGATCCTTTAAGTTTTTTTCATTTTATTTTTCTCCTTCTACAATACATATTTTATGTTGTTTTTTGTTACTATTTTTTATTTGTCACTTGTCATAACACATGATTATTTTTTTTGTCTTTAATTTTTTTTTTGCCCATCGCAAATAATATGGTTTTAGAAAAGCTTACACGGGGTACTCCATGTTATCCTTGGAGTATGGTAGTATGTTATTCTAACTTTGTTACGCTATTATAATATTTGATGAAAACACTATATGAAAACGTAAGGCGCATAAATTATTTTTTAAAATTCTTTTTATGTATCCAATTTGTTGAAATTGAGAAAATATATAGTAAGAGAGGCATAACATACATTTATAGACAACATAAAATAAAAGTGATGTAATGTGCTTTTTATATGTTGTATAACTTATTATAACAATAAAATATAATTGTCGTATTATTTTCTTAACAACTAAAAAGCAAAATTATAATATTTATGGTGCTTTAAATTGTGTTTAATGTTATAATGCTCTCAACTTTTTCCTTTTAAAAAATACTAATGATGTGGCTTTCTAAAATGATACTAAAAAGTGGAATGGTGTTTTCCTTTTAAAAAATACTAATGATGTGGCTTTCTAAAATGATACTAAAAAGTGGAATGGTGAAAGTTAATGCATTGTCTTGTCTTTTTCTAATACTAGTTGTTGGGCCGTACGCTGTCGCGTGCGTCCCCCCAATTTGGAAAAATCGTTTCATCTAAATTCAAAGGCTAACTAATTTGTTGAATGTTGATGTAAGATCCATGAATTGTTACTCTCGTGTCATATTTTCCATTCTACATATAGCGCGCAACAACGTATTTGTAATATGTCTATAGATTCCATAAAATTATAGATGAATATTATTGTAATCTGTCTATAGATGAAAATTAGTGTGATGTGTTCCCTGAAATCAGTTGGAACGTATTTAGGTGAACAATTTCTTTGTTACGGGCAAAAGATTACATCAAGGGTACATGTCTACAAAATTAAAAGAACAATTATAGTTAACAGTAAGTTCAACGAAACAAAACTAACTAAAATTCCCCATGCACAAATAGTAACCAACTTCGTCTGTATGACCTCAATTACAAACTGACCAAATGGTCATTACGACAAAAAAAATATACGCTGTATTACCACTTCCAAATAGAGGTGCCTAATCAACTTTGAGTGTCCTGGTGTAAAACTCTCCATGAACAGCTACTGGTGTGATATATGAACCCTGAAATGAACAAAGTTTGTCGGGCAACTTTGAATATATTTTTTTTTACTTCTAATAGGATAATTGATACTACTTCAAAGGGTCCTCAAAAATGACGTGAACATAGAAATGCAATCTCCAAAGGCCAGACAAATTACAAACAAAAATTCAAGTTCGACAAACTAATGTAGTTAAACGGGGATAAATGAAAGAACACGTTCATAATAAGCAGCATCCAAGTTAAGTTACTGTATAAGAAAACAAATATGAGTTGAAAAGAACCGATTCAGCAAAGCAGGAACCCAAAAAATATATCATGTGATGCTGTAACGTCTTAACTTTAAGCAATGAGAAACAGTTAAAGTGATAGTAGTTGGAAGTTGGAACAACTATTCACCAAACCAGAAACAGTGGAAACTCATTCCCATCCCCTTCTCCTCTGCCTCCTTGTCCAATCTCTCTCAGTCCTCCTTCCTTCTCTCATTCTCCTAAGTCGCCGCCTTCCCCATCCTTCTCTTCTTTCCCTTTCCCCTCCTCCACATCCCATGTCTCCTCGTACTACTCTTCCCATTCCTCTTTCCCTTTTCATGTGCATCTTACCCTCCTTTTTCCTTCTTCCCCCTTATGCTCCTTGTCTTACCCTTCCGTTCCCTTTACATTTCTCTTTCCCGTCCTTCTCTTCTTCTTGCCTTCCCCATATTCACTTCCGCTCTTCTTCCCCTTCTCAAGTGTTACCAGGACTTTAGGTAAATAACTAAGATGACCAGGATTTCTCCACACAAGAGTATAAACAAGATACTAATTTTAAGCTTCAAATTAATGTCATAGGATTGTTTCTTCAACTATTCTCAAATCAAAATAGTGTCCAAATATAAACAAATGAGTAATAAAAATTCATCTATGATAGATAGAGTGTTAATACAGATAAAAAGAATACTCGTCACATTACCAAATTAAAGGCAACAGCAGAAACAAAACCAGACCTATGCACGATATGAACACTTCCACAAACAGCAAGCATAAACATAAACATTGGGCTCTTATGCCGCCCTATCCCAGCCAATCACAATCATTCCAATGTGCGTAGAAAATCTAATCAAAACCTTATACATGCGCTCTCCCTCCTACCCTCCGATCTCCCTCTTCCTCTATCTCTCAGTCCTACCCTCCCTCCCTCCTTATGTTACTCAGACTCAGCACATAAGACAAGTGTCGTGTCTGAAGCGAAAAATTTGAAATTTGGTGAAACAGGTACTCCATCACTCCTTCTCCCTCCCTTCTAGATCTCAATATCCTACATCCCTTGCTAGCGCGCGTGTTCACGCAATTTGGAATATCACTTTGTCGTAATTATTGGAGAAACATTCTTTTAAATTTGTATGTACAAGTGCTTCCTTATGTCCCGTAACAAATTATCTCAACATGTGTAATTATGAATTTTCCTCAATTTGAAATTGTCACTTACCCTCCTTTCAAATAGTTTATTATTCTTAAACTCATTACATGTCCTGAGAATAATTATGATCTTGAAAGTTTTAGTGCGAAATGTAATGATGCAAAAACAGGGAGGGTTTGAAGGGATAAAAACGGCAGCAAAAGCTGGGCAGGTTATTGTGTTGGGCGAAATTAAATGTGAGCAAGTGGGGAACGTGATAGGCACGAGATATTAATGTGATAACTAAGGTGAGGGCTTCTCTCCATTAAAAGGGTAAGGAATATATTAACAGGAAAAAACGTAACAACTAATGATAGGAGCATTTAGGAACATCCTTTAAAACAAGTTTGTATTATGATATCATATATTAGCCCTATTTCTTTTTTCTACACTTCCTTCATATTAATCACCTTCCTAGCCACCTTCGTATAATCAGCATCACATCACATTAAATTGATGCAAAATAATTACAGTCGTACCCGAAAAAAGCTGGAAATATTGCCCTCCTTAGTTTCCAGTTTCCACCATCAATTTCTTCATTCGAGAACCTCATACATTAATAAAGGGAGAATAGAGCCTTAAAGAACTATTCATGTTACACATTGACATGAATATCCTTCCCTAAACCAACTAACTCTTAACTTCAAAGAGTACAAAACAATTTGAAACAGAAACAAGAAACGAAAAACTGAAAAGAATAATCAAAAGTTCTAACGAACTTAATAAACATTTGAAGATAACCAAGAGTGAATGTCCGAAGACCTCAAGCTTTATAAATTAGAAATAGAGTGCGAAGAAAATTACATAGACCAGGCATCAAATTCAGAATTCAGATAACGGAAGTAGACAAGAAAGGGAAAAAACAACTAAGAACAAGTACTTTAGATGAAAAACCTAGCCAAAAATAGGATCCAACCATGAAGAGAATTATATGGAGAAATGTCATCTTAATCTTGATCTCATATTTTTTTTTCTTCTTCACATCCGATATAAATTAGAGAAAGGCTGTGATTTTCTAAATTTAGACTTCAAGTTTGGGTAAAATCTGAGCACGCTATCAGTGGTAAATTCAGCCGACTATTTGTTTTTACCGTTAAATGTTTTCCACCTTCACCAACACCCGTCACTCATGTTATACATGAATGATATAAAACTCAAATCAAAACAACAAATAATAGTAAAACTTGCTTGAACCGAACAGAAATCAAATCCCCAAAGGTGAATTTGCTGGTGCTATATGTAAACATATTCTACTTTTGGCATTCCTAAACATTCATGCCAATCTCTTTTATCCTCAAAGGGAAATAAATTAGTCAACCTTATTTCTTCCTTGATACTCCCTCCCATCCAGACCAAAGGTAACATTGGCTTTTTTGTGGTCAAACCTTAAAACTTTGACCGAGAATATCGTTAAAAGTACGAAACTTTAAAAGACAAAACTTATATATATAGTTTTGCTATTAAAAAGTCTTTCATAAACTTATTTATCGTTAAAAGTATGAAACTTTAAGTTTGTGTGAAACAATGAATGACCGTATGTAAAAACGAACAATATAACTAAATTAAATTACATCATTTTTCAACCAAAATTTGCTCGGAAATAACATACTTCTGCTAACCCTGAAAGACTATGCTTCAAGCACAAAGTAAATTCATGGTAACAAGGATAATGAGATATATATGCCTAATAGGTTGTCCATAAGTTATTTACCATAAGCTGTAGTTTCCTTCTACACTAACCCACGTTCGATCCAGCTTTTTTACTCCCGAGATCAAACAACAAGACACTACGGCATGCTTATGCTTATGCTTATCCTTTGTACTCTGTAGGTAACATAAAGAATAGACACGGCCCAGAGTCCCCTTTTTTTATCAAGATCCAATAACTACACGTCTACTACAGACACAAACGAATTTTTAATTCTCTCATTTATATAAACTAAAACCACTCAAGTGCACTTCTAAGCCTCGCAACATTCATATCCCATGGTAAGAGCCTTACTAAACACACGTCCAAAGGTGGCAGACATCAAAACCTCCCCAAACTAATATTGTTGAAACCCCTCTACAGATAACACTTCTACATATAATGCTTTAAAATTACTAATTAGACCTATAATAAATAAGAAAGTGTGTGGCCGCATGATCCAGATTCCTCTATGAGATTGCACATGTAATAAAATAGTAAGCAAAATTTAAACAAATAAGGGGTAAGTCTTCTAGGGTTGAGTTAGTTCCGAACTTACATGAACTTTCCGGCTTGGCATTCCACAACGAAAGTTTTGTGAGACCAGATAAGTGGTATTGAACACCGCTACTGGACAACCAAAGTTATTTTGTAAGGCATGTCAAGGTTACCTTCTTGACTAACAATTTGCTCAATCTCAACATCGTTTGCAGTTTCCCCCTTATTCACGTAACCCTCAGACAAGCCTCTCCCGGCATAGATTACCAATACACGCACTACCCGAAACGTACACTAAAAATAGGGGATTCATCGTTCCGTCGTAGCAACATTGGAACAAATCCTTAATTTTGACCATATATTTATACTCAACCATAACATGATATGTACCAAATATTGAAAACTGACACGCTTCACACGACTCGTAAAACGTTTGCGGTTTCCCCCTTATTCACGTAACTCTCAGACAAGCCTCTCCCGGCATAGATTACCAATACACGCACTACCCGAAACTTACACTAAAAATAGGGGATTCATCGTTCCGTCGTAGCAACATTGGAACAAATCCTTAATTTTGACCATATATTTATACTCACAACCATAACATGATATGTATCAAATATTGAAAACTGAGACGCTTCACACGACTCGTAAATACGACCGAAAACCTTCATCGTAACGACACGAAAACATAGCAGCGAAACTGCCTCTGTCCAGCCACCATATCTATGATAAATCACTGCTAAGACGCTACTTAAACGTTGACCACTACGCTCTCAATAGCACCCTAACGAACCGCCATGAAACCCCTTAAATCCGGACATTAAAACAACACAAAGTGAGGTGGAAGTGTTACCTTAAGGCAAGAAAACAAGGGCTAATAAGTTAATTAATCTTACTACATTATTAGGCTAATGAGTGTTACCTCATGGGTTAAGCATAAATATGGGCAAGGGTCAATTATGGATTTATAGGCTAATGAGTAGAACCGTGGAAGTATATGGATTTGTTTGTAATCTTATTAGATGTTATCACCACAATATTATTAAAATGGTGAGGTATTAATATATGCTTTTGCATAAAGTGTCACCAAAACAAGGAAAGTAACAAGCATGCGCATGTGGCCAGACATTCAGGTATACATGCAAAGCAACCATTAGAGAGCTAAAAGGTGAGTAGTTGTTCGACTGCTTGTAAGAATTCTCATGTTTGGCCTAGTGGTTTCAGAAAGGCAGAAACGTGTGCTTCACTTAAATATAAGATAGGAAATGGGAAATTCTAGATGGTAAGAAAATCTGGTACTTACCAACATGCACATAATAAGAAAAATACAAAGAAAAAGTATATAATATCGAGAAAAACAACTAATCCCAATTAAAAGTGCTAATTTTCCCACATAGGCTGTTAGATTCCACAGACAACAATTGGCAGCATGGTTAGCAGTTAGCATGGATCATCGGTTAGCATAAACTGAGAAAATAGCATTTTTTTTAAAAAAATTATGGAAGCGGACATGAATATTTTATACCTTCCCGGGTTTAAGCATGAGCGGGGGCCGAATGAACTGGCGGGCTTTTATCCACTAAGAGCTGCCCAAAAAGAGAGAGAGTTCAAAATTTAAAACCAAACTACTACCATGTAACAAGACCCCGAAAACAAAGTAGCGAAGAAACAGTTTCAGCCAATAATAAAAGATGAGGCCTTTTTGACATACTAACAAGAAGTAGATAAGCCAAAAGGCTGAAAGAATCAAACCTCAAGACCAACACAAACTGGCAACTCTGCACGAGGCTTTTGATCACCGGTTGTTTGAGCGCGCCTTTGTTGTCCAATTAGACGGAGTATCCAACACAAGCATACCTAAAATTTGCTAGTCTCCGCCCTTCTTTAGAAGCTTCAACTTCAGACTCACTCATTATATAGTTGGGCACTGACCAGAACAACATAAACTGTCAATAACACGTCAAATGCATCAGCTTGAAACACTGCAAAGAAAAAAAAAAAAGAAAAAAAAAGGCAAATTTTCAGCTCTTACGACCTATTCACAAAAGATGACATTGTTACATATGAATAAACTCAAATCCTAAATCAATGATCCTCTTTGCTAAAATATAAAAAAAATCAATTGAGATCAAAAACATCTACAGAACCATGGGAGTAGCTTAATCCGAACATTTAAAGCAACAAAAATACTCTCAGAAAAATAGCATCTATTGAAATCAACAGCAAACCAGAAATTCAAGCCTCAATATTTAACCCATTACTATTATCAATTTGGCCAGAAAACAAACTCACCAAAATAACAGTAGACAAACTCCCACACCAAAAAAAGCCAACTATTATACAATCAAATCAATTGCAAGACCAAAATCCAAACACAACAAAAACCACAAGAAACAACCCTCAAACAAACATAAACACGAGAAAAACAGATGAACATATTGATAATTTAAGAATGACTCAAATGAATCCTAAAACCAATGAAATTAGGGATGCAAAATAGATCACACACTGTTGAATATTTATGGGCAAAAAAGATCATCCGTTCGTTGCTTGAAAAGAAACATGCATAAATTCACTTTCAAAAATAAAGGTAATCAACAAATCGACGGTCATAGGGGACAATCATACCGGAAGCATCATCGTCGTCGTATACATCTGAAGAAGAAGAAACGGGAAATCAGTTCACAATCCAGTAAAGTGGACGAGGGAATGTGCAGGAGGAGATATGAAATTGTTATGGTGAAATGAGTGAAGGAGAGGGAAAGAGGGAAAGTAAGCGGTTAAAATTGAGTGAAGTAGGAAATGCAGGCAAAAGAATTGCTGAACAGTTAAATCCGTGCTACTCACGTGAATTGCACGAGAGACAGTGCTCTACTATTCACATTTATTGATCTATTATTAGAAGTCTACACATTCTAAGAGGTTAATGAATAATGATTAATGATGAAGGATGGTTAGTGGAACGGTAGTAAGTTATCAGATCATAGATAAAAAAAAAGCGTAAGATTTACACAGTGTAATGGGTATTACTGGGTATTACTGACTGAGTTACTTGTGTTCTCCCCAAATTGCCCATGATTGGAAAACATAATATATGGATTACAGAATGAAAGAAATAAGACAAAGAAGACTTCATATAAACCTGATCAAAAATTGAAGTAGACTGCACATAACATATTGATACAGACCGCTTATTATAAGATCGACTCCTATCTTCGACAATACTACCAAAGTCTATCTTTGACGGAGCGCTTGCCACCTGGAATAGGCACGCCTTCATTGTTCCCTGAACTCTTGCCAAGAAAAATACTGCAAGATTCTTTAATGTAAATTTGTAAGCGAAGAGATATATACATCATAATTGAAAGAGGGTGATATGCCTAATTATTACGCCCTCTTCTATATCAGTGCATCAACATAAAAACTGAAGATTTAAATAATTAAACGACATTGGTGGCTGAAATTGAGCCCGATGTTGTTCATTCTCAACAATTGCAACCTCATTAAAATTAACCGAAAAAGGCAAGTGATGATTAAAATAAATAAGCAAATTGAGTAAGATAAAAAAAATGAGGGAGAAAATTAGTAACTAAATGAATCAGGGATGGGTGATAGAAATGGGAAATTGGGAAAATGTGTGTGGGAGAGACAATATAGGGAAACTGAGTGGCTGTAAATGGATGGGAAGGTTAGCACAGTTGAAAGTTGAAACACTATTCTAAGGGTAAGTCAAGTGAGTAGCACGATATCCGGGTTCTCACCAGTTGAGGTATGAATGACCTGTGAAATTCATCTCCATGTGTCTTCTCCATAGTTACTTGCTCAACCTCTCGGAAAATCTTCTTGGGTTCATCATCCTTATACGTATACCTTCCTTCGGTCATCTTTATCTTCCGTCGTCTTTATCAGCGGGTATAGGTATCCCAAAATAAAATCGAAGGAGATCACTAAATTTATGCAAGGCAATCGTCTATACATGTTGTTACTGCAATCATCAGCAATAGTGTCCCTCATCTGAAATTAAACCTCAAATTAATAACGACCCATCAACTGGAAGCTACCAATCAAACTAAAATCATCAAGAATATGAAAATGAGGTCACAAGCGAAAATCCAGATCCCGAAAATACAGATATATAACACTGCTTAGCAATAAATAAACACAATTAAATTCTCCAAAATACCGGGTTGTAGTTATCTCTTAAACGGCCTTTTCTCGTCGGTACATCCTCATCCTCACCTATCACGTTTAACTTATGTTGTCGTAAACAACCAGCTCACTTTTTGCTGTTAATCCGTTATCAAAATAACAAAGTGCCATTTACCATTATTCTCCAGAAAATACTTTCAAAGAAAAGCTTTGTCTGTATCACTATCATTAGCGGAATTGAGTAAGCCGATAAATAAAGACGCAGGGCTGGCATCAGCTGCAAATCCTTTGCTCCTCATACAGTGAAGATGTTCCAAAGCCATTGCAATATCATTACCACTGAGAAATCCGTTAATAACTGTATTGAAGGTGCGTGTATACGGAGAACATTCATCGTCCACCATCTCCTTTAATATTTTAATATTTATATTGTAGGTGCGTGCATTTAATATTTTGGTTGCATCGCACCATCTCCTATAAAGAAATCACTCAGTTTAGATTATCACAAAAAAAAATTTAACAAAACACGGATTAGAACTAAAAAAAAAGACAGCTTTAGGATGATAAGGACTAAGGAGAATTATCGGCCACTTAACTAATTTGTTAAGTAAAGTAGAGCTAAATATTAAAATATGTCATAGCCTCCATTAGTTGTTTCTCAAAAATATTAATATCAAAATAGCAAGATCCACATACCATTTTTCTCCAGAAAATACTTTTGAAGTAAAGCTTTATCTTCGTCGCAAACATTAGGAGCAGTGAGTAAGCCGAGAAATAAAGATGCAGTGCTGGCATCAGCCGCAAATCCTTTGCTTCTCATACATTGAAGATGTTCCAAAGCCACAACGATATCATTTGCATTGAGAAATCCTTTAATAATTGTATTGTAGGTGCATTCATCTGGAGGACATTCACTCTCCACCATCTGCTTTAGAATTTTGGTTGCATCACTTACCCGCCCTTGCCTACACAATACTTTAATTTGAATATTATAAGTAGTTACATTTGGCCGCAACCGCTTGGCTACAAGAGTAGAGAACACCTTTTCCGCTTCAACTAGTTGCCCGGCTTCACAAAGGCCATTAATTATGGTACTATATGTAACAATACTAGGTGCCACTCCATTATTCTCCATCTCAATTCGTAAGGAGATCGCTTCATCAATTTGTGCATTTCTTAAAAGGCCGTCGAGCAAGGTATTGTAAGTGAACACATCCGGTGCCACACCTCGATCTTGCATATCTTTAAAAAGTTGGATCGCAAGGTCGAGTCTCTTATTCTTACACAAGGCATCTATAAGAGTGTTGTAGCTAATAACATTTGGGGTGATATGTGTTCCTTTAAGATGCATGTCTTGGAATATGGCCATGGCTTTGTCAATCTTTTTAGACTTGCAATACCCATTTATTAAGCTACTGAAAGTCACAACATTAGGCATGACCCCATTTTTGACCATAATATCAAGTAGCTTTTCTGCCTCCCTCATCTCTCCACGCAAACAGTACCCATCCAACAAAGCAGAGTAAGTAATAATGTCGGCATGCATGCCTCTCTTAGTCATATATTCAAATATAGCCCTTGCTTCAACAACATTTCCCTCTTTACAGTAACTATCGACTAAGATGCTGTATGTTTCAATATCGGGAGCAATGTTGTTGTTCAACATCTCAACCCACAATTGTTTAGCATCATCCCAACTACCCAAACAACAGAGACCTTGGATTAAGGTAGTATAGGTTACAACATCGGGCAAAATGCTCTTGCCTTTCATCTCGTTGAAAAGGCAAAGGGCTTGAGGCAACACACGGTCTTTAGAAAGACTATCAATGATGGTGTTATAAATGACAACATTGGGCTTAAAAGGGGCTTTAGACTCCATATTTTGAAGCAAGCGAAGAGCACCAGCATTATCGCCAGAGCGGCAGAGACCTCTAAACATTGAACCATAAGTAAAAAGATCGGGTTGTATCCCAAGCTTAACGATTTTATCCAATAACCGAACAGCTTGACGTAATTGATCAGAATCAATGAGGCCATTGAGTAAGGTAGTGATAATGATAATATGAGGTGGATATCCAAGCTTAAGGTATTTACCTAGAAGAGAAAATGCAAAATCGACACGGCCTAAGCCGCAGTAGCACTTAGCGAGAATACCAACGGAATGCTTATCGGGACGGAGACCGGACACTTCAAGCTCATTAAAGAGGGTGATAACAGTAGAGAAAGGGGGATTGGGTTGAATCTTAGACATGGCAGTAAACAGCTGATTAAAGGCGATAATAGAAGGACGAGGACGAAGAGAGTTCAATTGATGAAATCTCGAAACCGGAACATAATTCTAGTAAACCCTAATCGACTTGTTCTAACAGAATTGAAGAAATAATTGGGGATTTCGACAAGAGCAACAACATGATTGCATTGTTACTGCAAAATTACGTATAATAAATTTGGGGAAGAAATAGAGAGTAAGACTGAAAAATAGGAACGCAGAAGAGGAT
>JAIUZE010016849.1:0-34182 GCA_022085475.1 Heliosperma pusillum
CTTTTTAATTAAATATTTTACTTATTAATATTTCCCACTTGCTAAATATTACAAAACACGATAAAAATGACGATAACTCAAAACCGTCACAAGTCCCAAAGTGGGACCCACGGGCTGAGTTGGGCCGGACCCACATGGGCCTGATTTGGGCCTCACGGCCTGATTTGGGCTCAATGGGCTGTTTTGACATTTTTTAATAAAAACCTCTTCTAATTATTTCCCGCATGCTTTAACATATTTAAAACCCGTCAAAACAACAACCAATCAATCAAACATCGACACAACCCAAAGACCAAAACCCGGACCCACCATGGACCAACCCAGACCGGGTCTGAACCGGCCTGGACCGGTCTGGTTTGGTCCGGTTCTCACCCCCTCCACGGTTCAATCATCAACCACACCAAATCAATTCTAAACTTGTTTTTAATTAACAAACAACCATTTTAACAATCATTCATACAAAATCATAACTTATTAAAATCATCAAAATTTATCAAGAACACTAAACTTGTTAAAATTTCCTACACAACAAAAAAAAAACATAACTTATTAAAAATCATCAAAATTTATCAATAACACTAAACTTGTTATAAATTCATCCAAAATCATAAAAATCATAACTTTATGGAAAATCATCAAATTCACCAAGAACACTAAACATATTATAATTTCATACAAAATCATAAAAATCATAACTTTATGGAAAATCATCAAATTCACCAAGAAGACTAAACATATTATAATTTCATACAAAATCATAAAAATCATAACTTTATGGAAAATTATCAAACTTCATACAACATGATAAAAATCATTACTTATCATGTTACTACCAAAAATTCCTAAATCATAATAATATGAACCAAAATAAAAGATGAACCAAAAATAAAATAAACAAAAGCTAAAGCTATGTTACTAACTTAAATCATAAAAACCATAACATGAACCAAAACAAAAGCCATGTGACATTAATTCGTCGAGTAAAACGGAATTGTTACCTTAGCTAGCAAACCACTTAGCACAAAAATAATAATAAGAAGTATATAATAAGAAACCCTCCTACTAATCTTCACCCAAAATATACGAGTCTCCAAACTCGTCTTCAAAATCGTCCCCTATAAGAGATAACAAGAAAAACATTATTAGAACTAAAAATATGAATTTCCATAATTAAAGTGTTGAAAACGATCTTGACGGAATTGAAATTAAACCATACGTGAAGATGGAGAGCGAAGAGGAGAGTCTAGAAATATAAAGTAGGAAGGATTTAATTAAGAAACGAAGATTTTATGAATGTTTTGCTCAAGAACGATGAAGAACAAAAGATGAACGATGAAGAACACGAAGAACGATCAAATAAAGTGATGTTTTGATCTTAATTTGATTTGTTGTAAAATGAAAAGTTGTTTGTGAGTTATGATGGGTGGTTGGAGCCGTGTAAATATAGGCCAATAATGATGTCGGGTTTTGAAATTGTTGTTACGAAATTGACTCGCGTTTAATAATTATTTTACGGTAAACGATTAAATATAATTAACGATAAAGTTAATTATAACAAATATCTAGATATTATGATTATTGTATCAAAAGTAATGAAAATATCAAGGCTATTAGAGGACGTTTGAGCCGTGTGGTATGGTGAGCATCGGGTCTGTTTTTGCTCGATTTGCGTAATTTTCGTTAACTGATCGATAAAGTTGAAAATATCTAAGATATTCTTATTAATTTAATCAAAAGAATTAAACTATCTCATGTGAGTGGAAAACGATGACATGGGCGCGTGACTCATGCCAAAGTCGAGTTTCGATTTTTGTTGCGCGCATTACGATGCGTCGGGAATAGTTAAATGACGTTCGATTAAAAACCGTAAAAGTTATTCTTTAAATTCTGAATAAATTCAAAATAATTATAGATTAAATTATGATAATCCTATAAATCTAATAAAAATAAAATCAAAAAGATAAAATTTTTTTAAATAAAATTTTCTTGTCTTCAAAATCGCAAGACGAGTCGGGAAAAGTCAACGAAAGTCGAAATCGACGAAAAAGTCGGAAAAAGTCAAAAATGACTTAAAAGTTCAGAAAAGTTTAAAACGACTTTAAAAGTCAAGAAAAGTAAATGACAACTTTAAAAAGTCAAGAAAAAGTCAAAGACGATTTAAAAGTCAAGAAAAGTCAAAGACGACCAAAACCGGTCTTTTCATGAAAAATCTCTCAAAAATTCCAAATACGAACGCGGAATTTCAAAATACGACTCGGAACAAAAATTCCCATATTAAAAACTTAAGTTCTACTGAAAAGTATCCATAAGCTATTGCTTAAGCAAATTGGGTACTTTTCGGGTTGTTA
This sequence comes from Heliosperma pusillum, assembly GCA_022085475.1. NCBI lineage: Eukaryota > Viridiplantae > Streptophyta > Magnoliopsida > Caryophyllales > Caryophyllaceae > Heliosperma > Heliosperma pusillum. The sequence goes on from JAIUZE010016849.1 coordinate 2,349, forward strand.
CAAGGCTAATCCTCGTCTGTGATACACACCATATTTAGCAAGCAGAGTGTCTAGCTGCTTTTCTCCAAAATGAGTTCCTCGATCACTATTCACGGCTCTGGGTACACCAAAACGTGGAAAGATGATCTTCTTAAATAGTCGTATCACAGCTCTAGCATCATTAGTGGGAGTGGCAATTGCTTCTACCCACTTGGAAACATAGTCAACAGCGAATAAGATGTAACGATTTCCGTTAGAAGAAGGGAATGGTCCTTGATAGTCAATACCCCAGACATCGAATATTTCAACTTCTAATATGCCGTTTCGAGGCATTTCATGTCTCTTGGATATTTGACCCATTCGTTGACAAGCGTCACAAGCCATAACAAAATCTTTTGAATCTTTAAACATCGAGGGCCAGAAAAGCCCAGATTGTAAGACTTTGGCTACGGTCTTGGACGGACCATGATGACCACCATAAGCAGATGAGTGGCATCCTTCTAAAACTCCTTTAACTTCCCACTGAGGGATACATTGTCTATAAAGACCATCAGAACACTGCTTGAAAAGATAAGGGTCATCCCAAACGAAGAATTTTGCATCATGCAAAAATCGCTTCCTTTGGTTATAAGAAAGGTCAGAAGGTAGTTGTCGACTGACAAGAAAATTGGCCATATCAGCATACCAAGGAGAAGAGTCAGTAATCGCCATTAATGAATCATCAGCAAACGAATCATTAATGGGTGTTGGCAGTCCTATTTCAGTTACTCTTATCCTTGAAAGATGGTCAGCGATTACATTTTCTGCTCCTTTTTTATCCCGGATCTCTAGATCAAACTCTTGAAGGAGTAACATCCATCGGATAAGCCGAGGTATTGCCTCTTTCTTCGAAAGCAGATATTTTAAAGCAGCATGGTCAGTGTAAACAATGACTTTCGATCCTATAAGGTAAGAACAGAATTTGTCTAAAGCATATACAATAGCAAGAAGTTCTTTTTCAGTAGTGGCGTAGTTGATTTGGGCAGGATCCAATGTTTTACTAGCATAGTAAATAGCATGAAGGAACTTTTCCTTTCTTTGCCCTAAAACAACTCCAACGGCGTAATCACTCGCATCGCACATAAGTTCAAATGGAAGATTCCAATCAGGTGACTGGATTATAGGTGCGGTGATTAGAGCGCGTTTGATTTTGTTGAATGCCTCAAGGCATTCCTTCGTGAAATTAAAAGGCGCATCCTTAAAAAGGAGCTCAGTCAGGGGCTTGGCTATTTTAGAAAAATCTTTAATAAACCGTCGGTAAAAACCGGCGTGGCCAAGGAAACTCCTAATTCCTTTTACATTAGCAGGTGGTGGCAGTTGTTCAATAACTTGGATCTTAGCTCGATCCACTTCAATACCTCTTTCAGAAATGATGTGTCCTAAAACTACACCTTCGTTCACCATGAAGTGACACTTTTCCCAGTTGAGAACAAGGTCGACTTCTTCACAGCGTTTTAGCACTTTCGACAGATTTGTCAAACAATTATCAAAGGAAATGCCATAGACGCTAAAATCATCCATGAATACTTCCATGATAGTCTCAACAAAATCAGAAAAGATACTAGTCATGCAACGCTAGAAAGTTGCAGGTGCATTGCATAGGCCAAATGGCATTCGGCGATAAGCAAAAGTTCCATAGGGACAGGTGAAGGTGGTTTTCTCTTGGTCCTCAGGGTGGATAGGAATTTGGAAAAATCCTGAGTAACCATCTAAATAACAATTATATTTGTGGCAAGCTAACCTCTCTAACATTTGATCAATGAAGGGCAGAGGATAGTGATCTTTTCTAGTTGATTGATTCAACTTTATGTAGTCAATGCACATACGCCATCCCGTCACAATCCTTGTGGGGATGAGCTCATTCTTCTCGTTCTTGACTACTGTTGTTCCTCCTTTCTTGGGAACAACTTGGACAGGGCTTACCCATTTTGAGTCAGAAATTGCATAGATTATGCCAGCATCTAACAATTTCAGAACTTCAGCCTTAACTACTTCTTGCATGTTGGGATTAAGACGGCGTTGACCTTGAACACAAGGTCTTTGGCCCTCTTCTAAGTTGATTCTATGCATGCAAAAGTCGGGGCTTATGCCTGTTAAATCTTCAAGCTTATATCCTATTGCGTTTTTATGTTTCCTCAAAACAGTCAATAGTAAGTTTAACTGATTTTCATCGAGGAGAGCACTCACTATGACCGGGCAATATTCAGACTCATCTAAAAAAGCATATTTTAGATTTGAGGGAAGAGGTTTAAGTTCAGGTTTATGTACTCCTGCCTTGGCAGAAGCATCAATTAAGCTTATAAACTCCTCAACTTCTTCAGACGGTATCTCTTTACCAGTCAAGTCCCTTTCCAGCTCACTGATCTCAAAATTGTCGTTCTCAGAGATATCCTCTAATAATAAAATTGCTTCTAAAGGATCCTCAATTATTGATGGATACAGAGATTCGTCAATGATTGAGTCGACAATATCAAGAAAACAGCAAGGCTCTTCAAGCATAGGGCTCTTCATTGCACTGTTCAAGTTGTAGGTGACTTTATCATCACCTACTTCTAATGTCAATTTTCCATTTTTGACATCGATTACTGCTCCCGCAGTGTGCAGAAATGGTCTTCCTAGAATGATAGGGATTTGCGAATCTTCTGCCATATCTAACACTATAAAATCGACCGGAATGAAAAACTTCCCTACTCTAACAGGTACATCTTCTAAAACTCCCATAGGTTGTTTTAGAGAACGATCTGCCATTTGCAGGGTGATACTTGTGCATTTAAGAATTCCCATATTCAATTTTTCGCAAATGGAATAGGGCATAACGCTCACACTAGCACCTAGATCGCATAAAGCTTTATCAATCGTGTAGGTGCCTATAGTGCAAGGTATAGAGAAACTAACATGATCCTTTAACTTAGGAGGGGACTTATTTTGCAATAACGCACTGCATTTAGCGGTGAATGCAATGATTTCAACATCATCTAGAGTCCTCTTCTTTGTTAAGATATCCTTCATAAATTTCGTGTAAGAAGGGATTTGAGTGATTAATTCAGTGAAGGGAACCGTTACTTTGAGGTTTTTGACAACTTCCATGAATTTACCGAATTGGGTTTCCTTATGATTTCTCCTCAAACGTTGGGGAAATGGAACTTGAATTTTGATGGGTTCCTTTTCGAGTTCATCCTTCTTTTCACGTTTGTCTTCCGCTTCCTTAGCGGTGGATGGTTGGGTTTCTTTTTGGCTTTCTACTGGTGAAGGCTCAACTGTTGGTTCTTTGGGTTGCTGAGGTTCCGTATAAGTGGTACCACTCCTAAGGGTGATAGCATTTGCGATGTCCCTCGGTTGTTCACCATGAGGTGGAAGTTGGCCTTGTTTTCTTTGGGTAATAGAGGTAGCCAATTGGGCCATTTGAGTTTCAAGCATCTTGATGGCAGCATCTTTAGCTTGATCACTCTTTTGAAATTAAGCAAACATTGAATCCTGTTTTTGAACAACTTGCAGAAGCATGGATTCAATTTTGCTCAAGCTTGAGTCATTTGGTTGGCCTTGAATTTGAGGTGGTTGGTGTTGAGGTTGATTTTGGTAAGGTTGGTTGAAGTTAGGTTGGAATGAAGGTCTATGGTTTTGAAAACCAGGTGGATTGTAAGGCTTTTGTTGGTGTGGTATGAATGGTTGTTGAGTTTGTTGGTGGGGATTTTGAACGTTGGTACTTTTGTAGGACAAAAATGGGTGGTTTTTTGTGTTTTCGTTATAGAAGTTTGAGAAAGCGTTGCCTTGCCTATATCCTTGATAGGCATTGACTTGCTCTATTGAACTTCTACATTCTTGAAAACTATGCCCTCCAATCCCACATGTCTCACATACCACTACGTGGTTAGTGACGTTGATATGCTCCTTGGATTGGGAAGAGCTTCCTACTTGTTGCTGCAGAAGGGCTAATTGGGCTTCCAGGAGTGCTACTTTACTTGAATCATCCTGCTTGGCTTTGAGCGGTATAGCACGCGAGTTGCTATACTGAGAATCGTGGATTGCCATTGACTCGATAGTCGCACTAGCTATCTCTACATCGATTTGATCGAAACGACCATTGTTAGCGGAGTCGAGGATACGACGCGATTCGCCACAACAACCGTTGTAGAATGTGATAGCCAGGAACCATGAATCAAGGCCACGATGAGGGATTCTCTTTGTAATTCTTTGTACCTTTCCCATGCCTCATAAAGGCTTTCGTCGCCTCTCTGACGGAATCCAGTAATTTGACTTCGTAAGAGTGCGGTTCGTTCTGGTGGGAAGTACTTTTGATAGAAAGCAAGAGCTAGACCATCCCAGTCGACTATTCCTAAGGTAACTCGGTCAAGACTATTGATCCAGAGTTTTGCCTTTCCTCTTAAAGAGAAGGGAAAGAGCATTTCCCTAATCTGTTCTTGGGATACTCCAGTTTGTCTAATCGTGGAGCAATAGTCACAGAAGTTTTGGATATGAAGGTTGGGATCTTCTGTGGCATTGCCACCAAATTGATTTCTTTCTATTAGATTGATGAAGGCAGGTTTGATTTCGAAGTTTTGGGCTGTAATTTAAGGTGTAGCGATACCCTTTGGAAGTGTATCTGCGGTGGGTTTAGAATGGTCGGAAAGTCGAACCATTTTTGTTTGTGAAGATGAAGATGGAATGTTGGTTAAAAGTTGATTGATTTTTGGAAATGGAGATGAAAATGGATCTTCTTCTCCTTCAAGATTAGGTAGAATATCCGAGTATTTCTTACGAATACGATCTAAACTTGAAATGTCAGAAGCTTTTGAAATTTCGTTAAATAACTTTAATCTCCTACGCATAGTTCTTTCTAGTTCGGGGTCCAAAGGAATAGGGGTCCCTAGTCTACAAGATCTGGGCATAAGATAGAAAAGCTAAGATGAAAAATCAAGAGATGTCTAAAGGAATTTGGGTTCCTAAAGATTAGATAAAACTAATCGTGATAAAAATCACAATAAAAAGGAAAACTAAACCGTGCTCCCCGGCAACGGCGCCAAAATTTGATCAGGCCTGTCGCAAGCCCAATACAAAGATAAATTACGCAGACTAGGCTAATAACAAATTAATGTAATTAGGGAAGTAGGGAAGTAGGGGTCGATCCTCAGGGAGATGGTGTTTCCTATGGATTGTGAATCGTCTCACAATTAAGTTTTATCCAATGATTTTCTGGGTTTTGGATTTTGCGATGTCTAAACTAACGAATGGCATAAATAAAAACAAAATAAAACAAACTGAAATGAAAACGATAAAGCAAATGATAGATTAACAATAATGAGAAGCATCTAGGGAAATAGGTTCACACATGTAGATTGACATATTGATGAAATTGGATTTAGGATATGAAAATAATTCATTGAGCGTTCGTAAGAATGGTGTGTTCATTACAATCATAGATCAAATGGTCTAGCAGGCTTTTAGTGCGATTTACTAGGTCTTAATCCACTATGTCACGCTTTGTCTATTCAATTCCTGTATATCTACCTTGGAAAAGAATTCCACACTAGTCAATGATTGTGATCAAGAATCGTCAACTATCGTTAAAGTCCAAACATGCATAGACACAATGTTTTAAAAGCACACTTTCCTTTATCCAATTATCATCTTTTAATCAATCTAACATGGCTACCCTACACCCTAGAAATGTGACTACTCACTCATGATTATATTGATATTAACAATGAAAGTTAAGGTAAGCATATTTAGTTGATTTTGACAATAATTTAGACTCTCTATGTGGCGATAATAACGACGCTATATGACAATCTAAGAAAATGAAACTATGATTATAACAACATGAAAATGAATCTAATTGATATGAATAGGAAATAACAATCAAATGGAAAACAATAAAGAACAATAAGCAAAGGATAAATTAGGAATACCTAAGTGATGATCAAATGATGAAAGAGATAACGATAATAGAAATCCCTCGCATAGAAATACCGTACTTTGAATTACAACTCTTGAACCTAACAAAGTAGATACAAAGATTGAAATTCTTATTGAACTAAGCTAATGTTTTGATAGGAAATGGACAGAAATAAAACTAAGAACAAAATACAAAAGTAGAATATAATCTAAACTAGAAAGACTAAGACTAAAGAGAAAATATATGAAGATTGTGTAAGAGATAGATGTATGATAGTGTATGATAGATTATCTATTTATAGTATTAGGGTTTTGTGTAGAAGAGGTCGGGCATTAAACACATAGGACAAAAATAGGATGAAGGAGCCGCAATGCTCAAATCAGGAGGAATACCCGATCGGGTACACACTTACCCGATCGGGTAAGTCGTCTTCTGGAAGCTCTTGACTAACGCTTCATCTCCCTTTGCTTGACTTGACTTCCAACATCCCCCTTGACTTCTGCAATCGGGTTTGTTGCTTGGATATGATGTAAAGCGATGAATTCTTCCGCCCAATTGATTGATCTTCCGACAACTACGAAACCGTCTTTGCTTCTTCTCTCTCGTAAGTTAGTGAACCTTCTTGAAATGCCTTACACATGGCCAAGCTTTCTTCTTTGAATCGTCGGGTTCTAGGCAAATGCTCGGGAATATAGAAAAAGGGCGTAGAAACGTCACTTTTCCTACAAAACAAGTTAGAACACAGGAATTCGCCTAGAAGACGATATTAGCTCATAAAATGGCTTAACAAAGCACAAATGACATACAAACCCGAGCTAAAGTGGGGGTTAAAATCATACAAATATTCACTTATCAAACTCCCCCAAGCTAAACCTTTGCTTGTCCTCAAGCAAACATAACAAACAATACCAGGACAAGGTTGCAAGCATTGGCTACTATACCATCAAGAAACAAATCTCAACATAAAGATTTGAAAATATAATGAATCATAACCCAAAAGCAACGTGGGCAAGAATGACACATAAACATGGCTGAGATTTACATAAGGGCGTAGCGCAAAGAATTTCACTACAGATTTTCGGCTCTTGCATGATCTTTTAACAAATGGACTCTCATGGTACACTCGAACACTCAATGTATGTAAAAAGGTGATTTCTTTATGTGTAAATGTAATCTCCCTATTGCTGAAAATTGATCCAAATCGATTACTTCAACCAAAAATTGCGAAAATTCCAAAACCCCAATGGTAGGGTATCAAATTTGCGAAAATTTGAGGAAGGAATTCAATGAAAAATTGTTGTTTGAGGAAGGAAGCAAAGATGTGAACTAAGTAAGGATGAATTAAGTGTGTGGGAATGGTACTACGATTGAAAATAAGAGCATCGAACGAATTTCCAGTTGACAGAATTTGGGTATGTTTTTTTTTAATTAGATGCGAACTGAACGAAGGAGAGGGGAGCCAGGGTATTCGTACCTGAAGTTGGCCGCGTGGGGCGGCTGAAAAAACAGGGAGGGGAGCCGCGTGGTGGCTGCTGTTGCCGCGAGGGGTGGCTGGTGCTGGCTGCGCGGCAGTGTGCTGCTGGGTTCTCTTCATTTTTTTTTCTTTTTTCTTCTTACCTAAAAAACATAAACATAAGCAAATTAGATTAAAGGAAACTAAACCAATAACAAGCAAATAGAAACTACATAAAATAAATAAAAATAAAATAAAATAAAAGCAAATCGGGTTGCCTCCCGTAAAGCGCCTTAGTTAATGTCGTGGCTCGACATGGAAATGTGAAGCTCAATCTTCATAAATTGGGTCGATAAGATTAACTTCCTCGACCGCTTCCTTTTGAAATCCGTCATAATACGGTTTGAGACGGTGTCCATTCACTTTGAAAATCTTCTCCGTAGACGGACTACAAATCTCCACCGCTCCATGTGGAAATACTTGAGTGACAATAAATGGTCCAACCCATCTTGACCGTAGCTTACCCGGAAATAAGCGAAGACGGGAGATGTAAAGCAAAACCTTTTGACCAACGGAAAAAGTCTTCCTAGAAAGCATCTTATCATGCCACGCCTTTGTTCGCTCTTTGAAAATTGCCGCATTTTCATACGACTCATTTCTAATCTCCTCTAACTCTTGCAATTGCAACTTCCGGTACACACCCGACTCATCCATTCTCATGTTTAAAGTTTTTACCGCCCAAAAAGCCTTGTGCTCAAGTTTGACCGGAAGATGACAAGACTTACCAAAAACCAACCGGTATGGTGACATACCAATCGGAGTTTTATAGGCCGTTCTATACGCCCATAATGCATCATTTAACCTCAAGCTCCAATCTTTCCGATTCAGATTCACCGTCTTTTCCAAGATGGACTTCACCTCTCTATTGGAGACTTCGGCTTGGCCATTTGTCTGAGGATGGTAAGCGGTAGATACCTTGTGAGTGATGCAATATTTCTTTAAAAGTGCTTCTACCGTCCTATTGCAAAAGTGTGTTCCTCTATCGCTTATCATTGCCCTTGGAATTCCGAACCTAGAAAAGATGTTAGACTTGAGAAAATCTGCAACAACTTTAGCATCGTTAGTCCTAGTGGGTTTAGATTCTACCCACTTCGATACATAATCAACGGCAAGAAGTACATATAAGAAACCATGAGACATGGGAAATGGACCCATAAAATCTATACCCCATACATAAAAAATTTCACAATAAAGCATAGGGGTTTGAGGCATCTCATTACGACGAGAAATGTTACCACTCCGTTGACAATTGTCACAAGTTTTAACAAAACCATGGGCATCCCGAAACACGCTCGGCCAATAGAAGCCACAATCAAGCACTTTCTTTGCGATCCTCCTAGCTCCAATGTGTCCCCCACAAGCATAGGAATGACAAAAAGTTAGAATAGAGCTCATCTTATTTTCCGGAACACATCTCCTCACCACTTGATCTGAGCAATGCTTCCATAAGTAAGGATCATCCCAAACATAGTATTTGGCATCACTCCGTATCTTCTCTTTTTGGGATTTGGAGAAACCTGTAGGAAATGCATTGGAAACAAGAAAGGTAACAATGTTAGCATACCAAGGAGAAACTGAAGTATGGGCAAAGAGTGTTTCATCAGGAAATGTGCCTCGAATAGGCCCCTCAAGTCTCTCGCTACTCACTAACCGACTTAAGTGGTCCGCAACCACATTTTCGGTCCATTTCTTGTCTTTCACCTCTATGTCAAATTCACTTAGTAACAATACCCAGCGGATAAGCCTTGGCTTAGCCTCTTTCTTTGTCATCAAATACCTAAGAGCGGCATGATTTGTGAAAACCACAACTTTAATACCAAGTAGATAGGACCTAAACTTTTCTAAAGCAAATACCACCGCCAACATCTCCTTTTCGGTAGTAGAGTAGTTTTTCTGAGCCTCATTGAGAGTCATAGAGGCATAGTAGATCACATGGGGCACTCTCCCAACTCGTTGACCCAAGACGGCACCAACGACGTAGTCACTAGCATCACACATAAGCTCAAATGGAAGAGACCAATTTGGAGCTTGTATGATTGGGGCCGACATCAACTTCTCTTTTAGCTTGTCAAATGCCTCCTTACATGCTAAATCAAACTCGAACTCTACCTCCTTTTGCAATAATTTGCACAATGGTGAAGCTACCTTGGAAAAATCTTTGATAAACCGCCTATAAAAACCTGCATGACCAAGGAAAGAGCGAACTTCACGAACATTAGTAGGGTGAGGAAGTGATTGAATATTGTCAATTTTGGCTTTATCAACCTCAATTCCCTTAGAGGAAACCACATGGCCAAGTACAATACCTTGCTCCACCATAAAATGACATTTTTCAGAATTTAAGACAAGGTTAGTATCAATGCATCTCTTAAGCACAAGAGATAAATGAGTCAAACAACTATCAAAGGAATCACCTTGCACGGTAAAGTCATCCATGAAAACTTCAATGAAATTCTCAACATATTCCGAGAAAATACTAACCATGCATCTCTGAAAATTTGCGGGAGCATTACATAACCCAAATGGCATGCGTCGATACGCAAAGGTGCCAAATGGACAAGTAAAAATGGTCTTACCTTGATCTTCGGGCGCAATAGCAATTTGAAAATAGTCCAAATAACCATCTAAAAAGAAATAAAAAGGCTTCACGGCAAGCCTCTCAAGCATTTGATCAATAAAAGGCAAGGGAAAGTGATCCTTCCTTGTCACCGCATTGAGTCTACGGTAGTCAATACAAACACGCCATCCATTTTGTACTCGGGTGGGAACCAATTCTCCATGTTGGTTTTCTACAACCGTCACTCCACTTTTCTTTGGCACCACTTGAGTGGGGCTCACCCACTTGCTATCGAATATTGGGTATATCATACCCACTTGCAAAAGCTTTAGGATCTCTTTCTTCACCACCTCCATCATAGGTGGATTCAATCGCCTTTGTGGTTGCCTTACCGGTTTGGCATCCTCTTCCAAGAATATATGGAGCATACAAGTGGTTGGACTAATACCCTTGACGTCGGCAATAGTCCATCCAATTGCAAGCTTATTCTCCTTAAGAAATTCCACCAACTTTACCTCTTGCCCCTCGGTAAGCTTGCTAGAAATGATCACCGGTAAAGGTTTTTCATCACCTAGAAAAACATACTTCAAATGGGAAGGTAATGGTTTCAACTCAACCACGGGTGCCTGCAAAACTGATGGCAACAATTTCTCACTAGGTAAAGTTAGAGTTAATGGTTTAGAAAATGAAGGTATTATAGGAAGCCTTTCCATCTTGGCTAAAGAAGCCACCACTTCCTTCAAATCATGAGATAGAGAAAAACTTAAATCATCACAAGACAAGCTATTATCAATAGCTACGAGCAAGTCATCTCCTCCATTCACATTGAACACATCATGCACTTAAGGCTCCAAAATATCAATCATGAAACAAGAATGATCATCACGAGGATATTTCACAGTGTGACACCCTCAAATTTGCGGAAAGAAAAATCATAATTTAAATACATAACGAAGGCTGTCATAAATAAAATGGTTCATTACAAAAGAAAATTAATATTATACATAAAAATTATACAAGACGGGAGACATATCTCCCGTATAAATACGGAAATAAAAGAGTGTATAATAATATACAATCTAAGAACCGAATATAGGTCCAAGGTAATACTTCGCTCGCTAGCTCGTCAATGTACCCAATGTATGCATCCACCACCTGTTCGACCGCATTAAATATAAACACGGAAGCCACAGTCAGTGGGGAGTAACTCCGAGTCCTCCCAGCCACGAAATGTAGAGTTTAATTAAACATGAATAACATAAAAGCAATGTATATGAAAAATACAAAACTTTAACATATATGATATGCCTTTCATGTTATGAAACAGATAACTAACATATAACCTAGCATGTGAAAGCTATCATGTGAAACCGATAATAAACTATAACAAGAGGTAGGGAAGCTGGTATGCTAGCTCAGAGGTTACCCTGTAACATGGCCATGATACACTCAAACCATAATCAACACGTAATCATGTGAATCAGTTAACAATCGGGAATCCAAACTCTATCAATCTTAGCCGGCTTGCATCTCACCTTCTAAAACTCATAGAATCATCATACATGAAAGACCAATACTTCTACAAACAGGCATACGTTCTTAGGACAGTCAATAGAAGACTTCTGTAACTCGAGTCTATACCACGAGGTAGGATATACTTAAATATTAGGCTCAGCGGTCAATCCAGTTAGAACATGGCCCAAATTTACCAAGCACAACATCTAGGGCTCCAGCGGTTACACATAACATGGCACCCAGATCCAAAGCACATATCTTAGCTCAGAGGGTCCCTCTCAGAAACATGTCCAAGATACGACTCAACCCTAAACCTAGACTGCGCAGACCCAGAGAAATGCGGAACAACATCGCATCCAAGACCCATGATACAAGCACATGAGTACACCCTAAGAAGATCCATCAAAGGGGTTGGCTAGTACTTAAACTGGCTCCATTTCCCAAAGTGGAAACAATGGCAGCCATACCCCGACTTGGATATAAACCCACCAAGCCGGGACACAGAAGCTATCAAGCGGCAAACTCCATATGCTCGTTAAAGATAGTACGTGCCTATCAATGTCATGGTCCAAGATACTCATTTAGAATTAGAATGGTCAAGACGACATATACTCATAATTCTCTATGGGTACTTAGTCAACACGACACCAACCATATAATAAAACAGTCACAGGGAAACATCCTATCATGTGACTAATTGCATATAAGTAATAAACACATAACATATCGCCTCATATCTACTAAGGCTAATTCAATAATTAAATACAACTTTACTTGAAGACAAATCCCCGACCCGAGTCCCGCGACGGGTCATCAGTCAAATCGGGCTGACTAGATCTTAGTTTGACCAAACCCGTTGGATCAAACCGGCTAGAAACAGAGTCTTTATCACATAGACATAAAATCAACATATTAATTACATGTTATTTTAATAAAACTTCTAACATGTGAATTATTAAATCTTACGTAAAACCCCGCTTGACTTAAAGGATATTAAATTAAACTACGGTCTCGTCTTATAATTTCTAACATGTGAGAAATAATAATTTAATGAAAAAACCTTTTTAATTAAATATTTTACTTATTAATATTTCTCGCTTGCTAATTATTACAAAACGCGATAAAAATGACGATAACTCCAAAACCGTCACAAGTCCCAAAGTGGGACCCACGGGCTGAGTTGGACCGGACCCACATGGGCCTGATTTGGGCCTCACGGCCTGTTTTGGCAAAATGGGCTGTTTTGGCCTTTTTAACGGTTTTACTAAAAACCGTTTCTAATTATTTCCCGCATGCTTTAAAATAATTAAAACCCGTCAAAACAACAATTAAACAATCAAACATTGACACAACCCAAAGACCAAAACCCGGACCCACCATGGACCAGCCCAGACCGGTCTGAACCGGTCTGGACCGGCTGGTCTGGTCCGGTTTGGCCCCTCCTCCACGGTTCACACAACCAAAGCAACAAACCCCAATTTCCAATTAATTCTAACATGTTTTTAATTACTAACATCCATTTTTAAACATCCAATTTAACCATCCAACATGCAACAATCATCATCATGAAGAAATCATAAAAATATAACAAGGACACCAACATATTCATAAATTCCTACAACAGAATAAAATCAACCACTTATCATGTTACTAACTAAAATCATAAAACCATAATCATATGATCAAAAACTAAAGATGAACCAAAAACTAAAGTAAACCAAAGCTATGTAACATTTATCCGTCGAGTAACTCGGAATAGTTACCTTAGCTAGCTAAAATCAAGTAGCACCAAAATAATAAGAACTAAGAACTAAGAAACCCGTCTTCTAGTCTTCTCCTAAGATATACGAGTCACCAAACTCGTCTTCAAAATCTTCCCCTATAAGATATGACAAGAAAACGTTATTAGAACTTAAAATATGATTTTCCATAATTAAAGTCTTGAAAACGATTTTGACGGAATTGAAATTAAACCATACGTGAAGATGAGGAGCGAAGAGCAGAGTCTAGAAATATAAATTAGGATGGATTTAATTAAGAAACGAAGATTTTATGAAGGTTTTGCTCAAGAACGATGAAGAACAAATGATGAACGATGAAGAACACGAAGAACGATTAAATAAAGTGATGTTTTGATCTTTATTTGATTTGTTGAAAGATGAAAAGTTGTTTGTGAGTTATGATGGGTGAGGAGTGTTGTGTAATATAGAGCAAACTAGTGAGTTGGGTTTTGAAATTGTGGTTATGGAATTGACCCGGTATAATAATTATATTACCGTAATTAATTAGATATTAAGTTAATTGAATTAAATAGCAAGATATTATGTTATTATAATGAAAAGAAATAAAATATCAAGGCTAAGAGAGGAAGAAAAACCGTGTGGTATGGGTGATATCGGGTCAGTTTTGTAAACGATTTGCGTAATTTTCGTTAACTGATCGATTCAAGTAAATAATATCTAAGATATTCTTATTAGTTTAATCAAAAGAATTAAAATTAAAATATCTCAAGTGAGTGGAAAACGATGACATGGGCGTGTGACTCATGCCAAAGTCGAGTTTCGATTTTGTTACGGGATTTACGATGAGTCGGGAATAGTTAAATGACGTTCGGTTAAAACCGTAAACGTTATTCTTTAAATTCCGAATAAATTCAAAATAATTATATTAAATTATGATAAATCTTAATAAATCTAAATAAAAATAAATCAAAAATATTATTTTTTTAAATAAAATTTCGGTCTTCAACTTATGAGGCGAGTCGGGAAAAAGTCAACGGAAGTCAAAGTTGACTGAAAAGTCGAGAAAAGTCGAAGATGACTTAAAAGTCAAGAAAAGTTTAGGACGACTTAAAAGTCAAGAAAAAGTCAATGACGACTTTAAAAAGTCAAGGAAAAGTCAAAGACGACTTAAAAGTCAAGAAAAGTCAAAGATGACTAAAAACGGTCTTTTCATGGAATCCCTCAAAAATTCCAAATACGAACGCGGAATTTCAAAATAAGACTCAGAACAAAAATTCCTATTTTAAAAACTTAAGTTCTACTGAAAAGTGTTAGTAAATATTTTTACTAGAAAAATCGGGTATTTTCGGGTTGTTACAACTCGAGCCCCTGAAAAATGTGCAATTAATCAGTGAAGCCAAGGGAGCATTATAGTCAGTGAGTGTCACTCCAAAATTACATAATCACAGAGGTTGTAGTACTGTAGTAGCGTCCCGTAGTTCTATAACATGATCAAAATGCATACCTTGACTGTGTGTATGAATCACATTTCAACACCACCCCTTGATTCAAAGGCTCTAACTCCAATCCGTTCCATGAAAAATTGATGCTTTGCTTGGGTCAGACCTTTTGTGAACAAATCTGCATTTTGTTCATTTGTTCCACAGAACTTCAGCTCAACCATTTCATCATTCACCAGTTTCCTAATAAAGTGATGTTGTACTTCAATGTGCTTTGTCCTGGCATGAAATGCCGGATTCCTTGTCATAGCAATTGCAGATTTATTGTCACACCATAATTCAGTAGCTTCTTCTTGTACACACCCCAAATCGACAAGTAACTTCCTTAGCCATACGGCCTGCCGACCTGCTGAACCCGCTGCAATATATTCAGCTTCAGATGACGATAATGCCACAGTTTCCTGCTTCTTTGAGCTCCATGTGATAGCACCGGAACCAAGACTGAACACTGAACCCGATGTGCTTTTCCTATCATCAATGCAACCTGCCCAGTCACTATCCGTATACCCGACCAACTTGACCCTCTCTGAACTTGTATACCATATTCCGTGCTCGACAGTTCCTGCAACATACTTCAGAATTCTTTTTGCAGCTCCAAAATGTTGCTTAGTCGGACTGTGGAGGTACCTTGACACTACACTTACACAGTACGCAATGTCGGGACGAGTATGCGTGAGGTAGTTCAGGCCTCCCACTAAGCTTCTATACATCTTTTCATCAGATTTTCCTGTGCCATCATTCCTTTGTAGCTTTTCATTTGTATTCATTGGTGTGATAGCAACATCACAATCTTCCATCTTAAATTTCTTCAATAAATCATTGGCATATTTTCTTTGACATACAAATATGCCACTCTTCCTCTGATTTACTTCCAATCCAAGGAAATATTGCAATAGACCCAAATCCGTCATTTCGAACTCATGCATCATCGATTCTTTGAATTCATCTAATAGCTTCTGAGATGAACTAAAATAGATGATATCGTCAACATAGAGACAAACCACTAAGAATCCATGCCCTTCTTGCTTCTTAACGTACAATGTTGGCTCATTCTCACTTCTCTCAAATCCGTCTTTTGAGAAAAAGTTGTCAATCCGACTATACCAGGCCCTTGGAGCCTGTTTCAGTCCGTACAAGGCTTTCTTCAACTTGTACACCTTATTCTCTTCTTCTTCTTCTACAAAACCTTGAGGTTGCTCAACAAACACCTCCTCTTGCAATTCGCCGTTAAGGAACGCCGATTTTACATCAAATTGATAAACGGGTAACCGTAACTGTGCAGCCAAAGCTAGAATAACTCTAACCGTCTCAAATCTCGCCACAGGTGAGAAAGTCTCACCAAAATCGACCCCTTCAAGCTGGGCATAACCCTTTGCTACAAGCCTTGCTTTATGCTTCTGTATGCTCCCATTTGTGTTGTATTTGGTTCTGAAAACCCATTTCAGACCGATGACATTCTTCCCAACCGGAAGATCCACTAATTCCCAAGTCTTATTCTTCTGAATAGACCTAATCTCTTCCTCCATTGCAGCGTGCCATTCAGCCTTTTTCACCGCCTCATCAAAGTTTGCTGGTTCCGCGGCGATTAAAGCAAAACCGCAAGTTTCATAAATCTCTGTCAGAGATCTCATCTTTCTTGAAGGTGAATCGTCTTCTGATTCAGAAGAGGAGCCTGAAGAAATATTATTGCTTGACGGAGTTGGTGGGGGGGTCGGTATTATTGGGTCATTATTTTCCAATTCAGGTTGCACAACGGAATTTTCAAACGTGAAAATCCTTTGATTTTGATTTTCTCCATTACGTACCTCCCTAAACCAATTCCATTTTGCTTCTTCATCAAAAACCACATTCCTACTAGTTATAACTCTTCCGTTTACGGGATCATACAACCGATATGCTTTTGATTGAGTTGCATAGCCAATGAAAAAACATTTAACTGATTTTTCATCTAGTTTGGTTCTTAAATTAATTAAAGAATATGCAACACAACCAAAAATTCTGAGATGACTTACTTTAGGCTTATTTCCTCTCCAAGCTTCATATGGAGTCCGATTCATCACAGCTCTAGTTGGAGAAATATTCAGAAGGTAGACCGCAGTTGCGACGGCTTCACACCAGAATTCGTTTGGCAGTCCGCTTGCCTTAAGCATACTCCGTGCCATTTCAACTACCGTCCTGTTCTTTCTTTCTGCAACCCCATTCTGCTCAGGAGTATAGGGTGCGGTCAGCTCTCTTCTAATGCCTTGATTATCACAAAATTCGGTAAATTCTTTTGTGATAAACTCTCCTCCTCTGTCGGTTCTTAACGACTTCACTATTTTTCCACTTTGATTTTCTACCATGGATTTGAACTTCTTAAAGTTCTCAAAAGCCTCCGACTTAGTTTCTTGGAAGTACACCCAACTCATCCTACTGTAATCATCAGTAATGAGTAAAAAATATTTGCTTCCTCCTAGGGATTCAGTTTTCATTGGCCCACACAAATCTGCGTGAAGCAACTGTAGGACGTCACTCGCTCTCCATGCATTTCCGCTTGGAAAGGAGCCCCTGCATTGCTTCCCATATACGCACCCTTCACACACCTTAAGATTACCGATCTTTGGTAAACCACTTACCATTTCTTTGTTACATAATCATTTCAGACTTTGCAAATTTAAATGTCCGTAACGTAAATGCCACAACTTTGCATCATCATCTCCTTTGACAGACAAGGCTTGACTGACATTCTTATGTAGATTCAAAGAAAACATCCTATTTCTTCCCATACATGTTTTAGCAACAATTTCATCGGTTTTCTTATCCTTAACCACACACGACTCATCATCAAACAGTACGGAGAAGCCACAGTATAACAACTGACCAACACTTAGCAAATTATAGGCTAACATTGGTACATATTGTACATTATGCAGAAGTTTGGTGTTACCTTGCTCGGATTTTACAATTACCGTACCGATCCCTTCGACTACCAGTTGCTTGTCGTCACCAAGTCTCACCTTGCTTTTCATTGATTCATCAAGGTCCCTGAACATTGATTTGGTGCTCGACATATGATTTAAACACCCACTATCAATGTACCATGCTTCATACTCTTTTCCATGTGATCCGTCTTTGGTGATGAACAACTTCTCTTCTTGCTCTGCAAAGTTGATTTTTTGATCACCCTTTTGCTCTCCTTGATCCCTTTCTTTCGTCCAACAACTTGCCTCCTTATGGCCAGGCCTCTTGCAATAATAGCACTTCAATGGACTTTTTTCGGCTTGAGTTTTCTGCTCTCGATTTTCAGATGACTGGCCTGAATATCTGCCACGTCCTCTTCCTCTGAAACCGCCTCTCCCTCTACCTCTTCCATTGGACTTATTTGAATGTCCCCGGGAACTGTCATACTTGACTTGAAACGCCTTCTCCTCCTTTTTCTCCGAGGATCTATTAAGTCTTTCTTCATGTGCTTGAAGTGAGCCCATCAACTCATCAAAGGTGTATGTCTCTAAATCCTTTGACTCTTCAATAGCTGCCACAATATGATCATATTTACTTGTCAAGCTTCTCAAAATTTTCCCGACTACATGCTCATCTTTCATTTTCTCTCCATAGGCCATCATCTGCTGCACTACTCCTGATACTCTTGACAAATAGTCTTGTATCGACTCTTTGTCACCCATGAGAGCAGTTTCAAACTCTCTCCTTAATGTTTGTAGTCTCACCTTAACTACTTTCTTGTCGCCTAAATATTCTGATTTCAGAATATCCCAGGCCTGCTTGGACGTAGTAGCAGACGCAATACGAGAGAAGATCTCTTCATCCAAGGCATGTTGAATTATGAACAGAGCCTTGGCATCCTTCTTCCTCGATTCTTTGAGTGGTGCATCCGGTTCGGCTGGGTTAGTGTCATTAAACCCATGTTCAACCAGATCCCACAACTCTTGAGACCTAAACAGGGTCCTCATTTTCAATTCCCAGAATTGATACTTCACACCTTTAAATATTGGCAAATGAGAGAGACCATTTGAGCTTGATCCATTTGATGCCATGACAAGTTCCTAGGATACGAACCTAAAGACCTGATACCAAATGTTGTAAAAGCTTACTGAGAAGAAGTTTTGTAGAGGAAGTGAAGTTTTTGTATTGATTAAATTAAACAGAGCTTAGAACTACAATGACTTAAATAGCAAAAGAAAAACAACAAAATAACTGAGTCCTACTTCCTCTAACAGACTCCACTACTCACGTCTACACTTCATGAGTTATGCCTACAAACTTGGAGCATAATTAGCACAACTACACTAAACAATACTGAAGAATAGCAACTACATTGACCTTGACTGTGTGTATGAATCACATTTCAACATTTCATACTTGTCTTCAACTATTTTCGCCCAACTAACCCATGTTATCTCGTTGCACTATAACATTATACGACCACAATAATAATACCCAAGTGCCCCATGTCTTTTCAATTACAGTTGGTGACTCTGACTTCTGTTTCTTCTTTGTCTCACACTTATTACTCTAGTCAAGCTATATATGACCTTGCCTTTTCTACACTTCATGTTGATTCTCATGGTGACCGCACTTGTTTTACACCATTTTTACTAGGGTTAATTCAAACCGTCTATTTGTCTTTCTAACACATGCATTGTGTGCAACATATCGGACCCATGCATCTCAAACCACACTATTACTACGATGAGCCAATTAGAACGAACTAAACTTACGCAAGTTCAAAGAGTATAAATAAAATAAACATAAATTACTTAGAAGTTAAGGTGAAATTCCAAGAGTTTCGGGTTCAAGCCTCCTCAAAGAGCAATTTTGTAGAGTATTTATGGTCTGAGTCTATGACTAATAGACTTTGAGCTTATCACTCTCGAGGGTGGCTTGCCTGTTAAACACGGTTTTCATGCTGTCGCGTATATCTAAGGATTACATGGTGCACATCAAAGATAGTGACTGCGATTTCTAGAGAGAAAAAAAAAATTAAAAAAGACATGAATGTTTAATCGCCATAGTACTAATTTGATCAGATTTTAAAAAATTATAATCATAACTCATCAAACCTATGGCCAATAATTGAGTCAAAATGATTTGATACCTAACCAACCCATGTCAAGAAGACATGACAAGAATGCGGTCTAAAAAACTTAATTAATAACCAAATAAACTTAGGGAAATCTACATCCAACTATATCATATGGAGTAGAGGGTTTATAGTAGGCGATGTATTGTTGATATAGGTAACGCGAATCAAACCCGCTCTTTAAAATACAAAAGTAGTGACCTAATAACCAATCTATCCACGGATTCTCTCGTTTAACTCAAGCGAGTGTAAGACATTATTATGTACTGCGGTCTATGGAGTTTAGACTATAGAGTACGGAATACAAATTATTGAATGTAAGACCATTGTATAATTAATGAATATGATGGGACATATTGTAACGAGGGTATCTTTGAAAAAAAAACAAATTCTTATTGAAGATAGAATATATTCGTCTAATGAAGACGGATTAGATTTTCTCTCAAAAGGAGGTAAGTGAGAGGACAAGTGAGGATACATTTGGTTCCTCACTTGCCTTTCCACTTGTCTCCTTGTGAAAGGGTATCTTACCCGTGTTCATTGAAGACGGATATGCATGCCCCGTCTTCAATGAAACTAACGGTTAAAAAAAAAGTGATATATATTCACATGAGAGTTTGATGCTCATCCCATTAGCCAGTTGCTACATCTGACATGCATCTCCCTTCTATTCAAAGCTTCTTCTTTTCTTATCTTTAGAAGCCACTAATTACCAAAATTTATCATGTTATTAGAAGATTAGTTAATTAAAAACCCTTGGATCTTTCCACCATATGCCCTTATTAAATTTGCTCAAATTAACTTTCTTTTTTCATCCACATTAAATTATGGGGTTTTGTGAAAGTTCATATTTTTAGCACCCCAAGGTATTGACCCTACACTTTTAAACACTTGCCACTTAATTAAGTTCACATTAAGTGTGATTGTTTAAGGTTTAAGTAATCTACTTGGTCTTTTTCTTTTGTTGAAGATAGATATATGTATATATAGAGAGGAAGAGTATTATAAAGTTGGAAGGTGTGATTTTGGGGTAGTACTAGTTTGCAAGGAAAATAAAGATAAGAAGAAAATGAAGCTTAGAAAAGTGTTGGATACACTTTGTCTTGCCTTTGATGCAAACACATGTTTTTGCATGAATTCAGTGGAAGCTCATGAAGATGATGAAGAGCTTGAGCAAGAAAGGAAGCCTTTGTTTGGAGGTGAAAAGAGTCAAGTTTTGAAGATTAAAGATGCTATTTCTGCTCCTCAAAGCTTGGCTTTGCTCATGAAACCTAAGGTCATTTCTGTTTCCCACACTTCTTTAATTTTCCCTCCAATGCAAATCCATCTTATTCCCTCTAGGAATGGAAGGGCTTAGATAATCATCAATAGTAGTAGATACTCTCTTCATTTATTTCATTTCCATACGTTTGTTGTTCAAAATTCTTCTTACATAGGAAATAGCATGTAGTAGGTACTACACTCTCTTATTATTCACTTAAATGATAAAACTTGCTGTATTATTCTTATTTCATTTTCATACGTTTGTTCAAAATTCTTATTATTCTTCTTACATATTTTCTTGATCAATGTCGACCTCTAATCTCGTTCTATCTAATTATCTTGGTAAAACTCGTAGTATTTGGTGGTACTGATCGAGTTTTAGTATTTAATAACCGACCTTTTTAAGTTGTATATTTGATGCAATATAAGTTTGATAACGGAACTCAATATCACTTAATGATGATTTATTATTGACTAACTAATTGATAGTCTTAAAATTTTGACATTTAGCATTGGACATGATTCTTGAGTGTTAAAACTCAAAGAGAGTCGTGCTGTATTATGTTAACCTCATTGGTATTACCCTCTCGTTTTTCATGTTACAGACAGTGGTCTTGAAGGTGTCTATGCACTGCCATGGTTGTGCAAAGAAAGTTGAGAAACATATCGCTAAAATAGAAGGTATGTATTCAATGTCCTTTTCATTCTTCTTTGCAACAAAATTACAAAAGTACGAGTATAATTTACATCTTCGATGTTACTGGTATAAAATGTTTTGATCGAGGATTGCACTATCAAAGCAATTGTTGGGGGTGTTGTAGCCTTAACGCATGACCATTACACATATTTTACTGCTAGTCTCACATACCACTATAAAGTCTTTTAAATTAAGAAACATCTTATTTTAAAATAAATAAATCACTTGTCCAATCATTTCTTATAATTTTTTTCTTTATTTAGTTATGGTAGTCAATAATATACGTTTCTGTTTTAAACATATACAACCTAATTATATTTTCCAATGTAAAAGTTGTCTTAATAGTTTTTGTTGCTTTTTAAATTACATATGCTGATATGCACTTTCTCGTGCTCTTAGTCAGGACAACATTAGGTAACATAAATAATTTTAAAATTCTAACTTTTATGCCATTGATTCCATTCTCTAATATATATATTTTGTTTTAACAAATAGGGGTGATCTCATACAAGGTAGACTTAGAAAGCAAGATGGTGGTGGTAATTGGAGATATTCTACCATATGAGGTAGTGGAAAGCATTTCAAAAGTGAAAAACGCTCAACTATGGACTTTCGGTGTGTAACGAGAAAACCAAAAAACCAAGGTCCAAGCGTCTATGGTGGCGTTAATCGGAGACAAGACATCAAGATACAGATTGTACATTTATCATTATTTATGGTCCTTATTAAGCGATAATCTAGCCATAGACCATATAGTTAATTAAATAGTAGTAAGGTGACAATAATATTCTACTCCGTATAATTTCGTACTTGTATGTGTTATGGTAAGATCGCATGCGTCCATTGTCCCATTAATGCTTACGCAGTGTTTATTATTAGTACAAGGTAGATGGCTACATTGATTTTGATTAAATCTTGTTCGCCCTAACAAATTATTACCAAACCCCTAATTAACTCCCTCTTCGATTCAACTTTCATCTTCGGCTCGCCGGCTGTTTCCCCAAGATATCATCCTACCTATTGCCGGATAGCCAATCCATTCAATCTTTGATCGCCGGAGCTACTCGTAGTGGTAGTAAGAAGGGTTTTAATTGGTCTCCATGTCTTTGTTTTTGCAATCAAGGTCGATCGAGGGTCGCGATTACCGTCTTGAGGTGCGATCACCTCGGAACATTTTTTCTTCTTTGATCTACGTTTCTTGCTACAAGCCGGTGTACCATCTTCCCTTCCTTGTGGTTTCTAATTTTTAATTAAGCCTTTGTCTAGTTTAGTAAGCATTTTCATTCTTTTTCTATTGAATATAACTTTTAATCTACCGTTTTGTAAGTTCTCTCTGTTGTTGTGGTTATTGGCTTCCAATCACCATCATATTAATTGGGGTTTGATTATTCTGGTGTTGTTATATGAGTACATGCTTCCAATTGGATGTTCTAATTTGGGGCTCTATGTTGTACTGAAATTATGAATTGTACCGGTAGATATCACAAATTTCTTGAAGCTTGTACTTTTTCTCATGTTAACGATGGTTTTATGGATGATAATGGGAGAGGATGGGCAATTTTATGAAATTTCGGGGGTCGTCGTTGATTGAGGTTAAAGAACTTAAGAAAGGGGCAATGGCTCTTTTAGGCGAAATTATTTTGATATGGCTTTGTTATGATGAAGCTTGTAAGCTTCTTAGTCTGAGCATTGGTGCAGGTTGGGGTGATGTTGTTCAGTCTTTATCTGAACTTGATGCTTCCCTTAACTCTAATCTTGTTATATGTGCCCTCAAACTCGGTGAATTCCAAGCTACTTTGAATTTGTGTTCTATGATTTTGAACCCTTTTCTCCGTAATGTTAAAGCTCTATTTTGTAGGGCGTTAGCCTTCATGAATTTGAAAAGGTTCGTTTCAGCTGATTTATATCTGACTGAGGCTCTGCTTGTTGAACCTAGCAATAAGGATGTTTTAAGGGAATTAGGTGTGGTAAAAAGACATCTTCTTATGAAGGAAAATGCTGGTAAACGAGTGTTAATGGTAGCTCGTGGCGTTGATGTGGAAAGAAGTAAGAAGCTTGTTCATGTTTCAGAAACTTACTTGGGTTTTAGGGATTGCGATCGAGAATGTGAAGATGGGGGTGGTAGACGCTCAAAATGATCATGGCTTACAAACAAATAAGCGTATTAAG
The DNA here is from genome assembly GCA_022085475.1 of Heliosperma pusillum. Taxonomy (NCBI): domain Eukaryota; kingdom Viridiplantae; phylum Streptophyta; class Magnoliopsida; order Caryophyllales; family Caryophyllaceae; genus Heliosperma; species Heliosperma pusillum. The sequence goes on from JAIUZE010016849.1 coordinate 26,292, forward strand.
GTTAACGAAAGTGTGGTTCTGGAGGTGAAGAATGCTTTAAATGATAGTGGCATGGATTTTGACACTTCCGTAAAGAAAAACGAGCACGTTAATGAAAAGTCGTCGATGCTTGAGTTCTCCAAAAAGAGAGCAAGAAATTTCCATTTAAGGGTCAGGGGACAATCTTATCATCAAAAGTTAGTGAGCTTTTATCATAAAAACGATTTGTCTACAATAACAATTTGAATCCTTAATTATGAGATAACAAAGGAAAAAGACACTTCAAGAGAAAAGTGTAAAAAGAAGAGTAGGAGGTGATGTGATAGAAAGAGAAAGTCTAAGACGATCCTTAATAATGGGACCATGAACGACGACTTAACTCATTTAGATCGATATCAACAATGTTATGCCTCTCATTCCCGATGCAAATTCAACCAAGTCCTCCATGAGTGAGAACTTCACCTATTATGGTATTCAAATCCTCCAAACACCAAACAAGGATGTCTCTTATGATTCTAGTTTGTCAATCTCTTATGTGAATGATAACGCCACTTCAGGTTGCACTCAAGTTCAAAATGATATTAATGATTAACGGCCTTTCTTATTTTCAGCTTGTCCAAAGAAGTGTAAGACGTATTCTTCCTCGTTTGATAAATTATTGTGTGCCCCTAGTATGCCTATACTTTGCAGGTACCCTCTTAAACGCTATGAGAAACACAACAAGAGAATACTCACTTCCAAGACGAAATTTAGCCAAGGGGACGAATATCCAAGACATATTTTAACTACTTTATCTACACATAGATCTTTCACCCATAAACTTTTACGTCCTTGTGGCGTAAGTGTGTCTTGTTACAGATACTCCCTCAAAACTCAGCTGATAAAGAAGAGAAAAGAAAAGTTTGCCCAGTTGGACAGCTCTGACCGTCACCTCAAGAAGCCTACTTTAAGTATCATACCCATACTAAGTTTTGTTTCTTATTCGAATAATGAAATAATAAAATCTGCTTCGGAGATTCGGATATATATGCTGTAAATTACGACTTTTATTGCTACAAAAAAAAACTCATAACCATCATATTTTTGTTTTTCCCATAACCAAAGTGTAGCAAATATGAAGGATTTTTTCTTTTACCGACAATAGGAATTCGAATCTCATAACCAACATATTTTTTCCCCATAAACAAAGTATATAATACCCCAAGTTGTTTTCATCTTATATCTTATTTATTTTGTTGGTAAATTGTTATTTTGCATTCCCTATACCGAAAGTATTTAGTACCCCAAGTTGCTTAGTATTTCATCATAAATCCTAATAATGTTAGTCTATTATGAAAATATATTGTGGATGCCCATGAGTCACACCTATTATGAATGTCCATAATTGTAATATTAATGTCCATAATTGTAGGATGATTCTAGATTCGTCCATTTACATTCCTATTCCATAAGTTTCTTTTATATTCATGTGTATATACCCCTTTGTACTAATAAAAAATACGCTTCTCCATCATCACCCTCTTACTTCTTTATGTTTTATAACATATTATGAGCACGGTTTATAAAACTTGGTAAGAGCTTAATTATTGAAGAATTATTAAGTTTTATTTCTTATATATGATTCTTCTTTATAAATCCTACGACTTTTATTTATAAGTTACTCTAACCTTCTCGTATTAGTCCGTTGACCATTAATAAGTAATTTTAACTCAAATCAAATGTGAATATGGGATAATGATATAATGCTCTTATATAAGTACATTTTTATAATCAGTCCGTATTGAGGCTAATCAAACTCAAATTCAGCATATGTATATTCTTTCACTATGTTATAACTTGAAAAACTAATTAGATATACTATGAGCATGAATTATTGTTTTATTGTTGATCATTTTTTTATCCATATGTAAACTTCCGATTTGCAATTGTTATAACCTATTGTCTGCTGATTCTTATCATCATGACTCATGTGATTACATACGTAATTCATTCGATTATATAATATAGAGTCTTTACTTTCTTAATTTTCATATTTTCGTATATATGTATATTTTTGAAAATATTTTTCCGGAATCATTTGTTATTTATTTTGGGAAATTATTTTTTCTAAAATTGATTATCTTACTCGGGATTTCTATTCTCGTTAGGATCTCGATATTTCCCAACTATATCGCATCAATATTTTTGAATAATTATCTAGTCCCCACGAGAATTCTGTCTCGGCCATCGCGGTCGACGTATTCTTTTACAATAGATATGAAAACCAGTTTTCACTCTTTCTTTTCCGAGCTACGCTTGAGACTAACGTAAGAGGGTTCCCTCGAGAATTTCGTCAAACACGAATCTTCTTCCCTATCAAACTTGAGTTCCCCAAGAAGTTCGTTAAATACGGGCATCTTCCTATTGCTCAATCGCAACCGAGGCGCGAAGGTCAGGTATGATTTATGCTTATGGCTGGCGAGCTTCCTTACATAGTCTAATGGAATTAAAAAGACCCTCCCTCGATAGTCAACAGACTCAAAACTGTTCGCTACGAGAGCTTCTTGACTCAGATCCCTTAAGTCGCCTCGCGTTGCCATAAGATTCAGGTTGTAATCTTCGATTGACCTGAGGGCTATAATTTGACTTTAGCCATGTCCAAGCCTCAGTCAAATTGGGGCCTCTAAAGATACCTCAGTCTGGACCCCCAAATGCCACCCGACGATGATCACATCAGTATGTTTAGTTTATGTCGAGATTTACTGTGTCATTTTGTATAGTGTTTACTCTTTCTTAGCGCTCTTGTGACAACCCTCGCGAATGCGGAAATAAAACATACAAGCATGTGATTTAATTAGCGGAAATACGGTATTTTCAAAACTTTTTACATGCAAATAGAAAATACGAGGAGTGTCAAATATTACAAACCAAATACAAAATACTACAAGAGACGTAATCTCTCAAAATGTTAACAAAAGACAAGTTATTTAGCAACTAGCTAAGAAACGTCTAGGGGTGAATCATCCAGGTCAACGCCCGCTAGTTCACACCCGAACCCAAAATACCAAGCAAAAAGCCATCCAATCAAGCAACCTGTTCATCCATGAAAAACATGAATGCCACAATCAGTGGGGAGTAACTCCGGGTTCTCCCAGCCATATCACATTAAACGTACATAAAAGGAAATACAAAAGTAGAAGCATGCATATATAGATATACATGTGAAATACGATAAGGATAGATAGGCAATTCAATATATAATGATAAGAGCATATGAAGTACAATCCGTAACCATCATGCTATAGATAGACTCGGGGAAGACACTCTTAGGCAACCGAATACGCTCACTAGGGCTTGCATCTCACCGTTAGCGGTATAAGTTTGATAAGATTGAGACTCGACAAACAAACCATGCCAAGTCACCAATGATCACGAATATCAATCATGTAATCATCCATCCAAACATACCAATACATTGGCGACATCTCTCACGGTAAATGAACGCACTAGCACCGTGTACATGGCAAGTATGATTAAAAGGCATCCACGGGATAAGACATTTCCCTGAACGCATACACGATGCTACATTTCGTATATGTAGACTAATTTCCTCCTGGTAGCACGACGATAATAATACGGTCCTAGTCTAAATCTGCCAGACTCTCGGAATAAACGTTTTCCGATTCGACATGCGATGACATTTCGCATCCAAGACTCGGTCAATCATAGACGCCGAGTACCCTAAATTCGGTCGACATTCACGAAAGAGGCGGAAAAGAGCACAAGCCTTATAACAAGCGGTACGCTACATGCAGTTGACACCACCTCGCAAGTATATAACATTTGACGGCCGGGTCGATCAACGCAAAGCGTTCGCCTCCCAACAACGTCGTCATATTCCCACTAACACATGCAATTAAGCAGTAAGGATACACCCCCGTTCCGACATTCCAGCCTTACGAACGTGGAGGTAGCCAATGGGAATGATAGTACAAAGCACATAGGAAATTAGTTCTCAAACCGTAACATTTGTAAAAACCGACTCAAAGTGGGACATACCAAAAACCGTCACAAAACATGCGATACAAGCGAATGAAATATCATATATTCAAAACATTAATATTTAAAGTCATTTCGTAAATGTATACGATAAATGAACCATCAGAAATATTATAAATGAAAACGTAAATGAGAATTTTAAAGAAACTCCAGCAGGGTGCCAGCCGGCCAGGTGGACCGGCCACCGGCCACCCGGCTGGCATCATGTATCATAAGAAAACTTGAATGAAAATGCAGCGTGCCTCAGCCGGTCAAAGGGACCGGCTGCCGGCTACCCGGCTGGGACCAAAGTTATACGAGAAAACAAAGGCATGTGATATAAGCATGATATAAATGTAACAATGATAAACATGAAACAATACATGATTACATAAGCATTAGACCAAGTTTAGGAAGTATAAAGAATAAGAAACATAAATCTCATCTCAAATCAACAAGTTTGGAAACTATTAAAACAAGGGTCCACTTCAAACGGTCATAACTAGAACTCTAGAAATTCAAATGCAGCAATTCCAAGTGGCGATGATAGCTTATCCTCTTACGGTTCCAACGGTAGGTCACAAGCCCAAAACAAGCAAGTAACGAAGGAGATATGATCATTTTAGGAAAAGGGGTCGGTGCAGTGAGTCCCAGCCGGTCAGGGGGACCGGCGGCCGGGTACCCGGCTGGGAACACATTCACCCGAGAACAACAACTCTTCAATCATCCATTTTCAATTATCATAAATAACTACAATCAACTATCAATAATCATTAATTATCATCAACAATCATCAACAAACAACACTCATCATCAACAACACAAGTTCTATGAATACTAATCCTATTCCAAATACGATTACTAACATAGAAAACACATTAAAACACATAACTGATATCGAGTAACCCTTGACCGTTACCTTTACGCGTCTTCAAACGATTTCTAAGTCTTTGTAACAACCCGAAAAGTACCTAAGTTTTCTAGTAAAAAAATATTTACTAACACTTTTCAGTTGAACTTAAGTTTTTAAAATAGGAATTTTTGTTCGGAGTCTTATTTTGAAATTTCGCGTTCGTATTTGGAATTTCTGAGGGATTTCATGAAAAGACCGTTTTTAGTCATCTTTGACTTTTCTTGACTTTTAAGTCGTCTTTGACTTTTCTTGACTTTTTGAAAGTCGTCATTGACTTTTCTTGACTTTTAAGTCGTCCTAAACTTTTCTTGACTTTTAAGTCATCTTCGACTTTTCTCGACTTTTCAGTCAACTTTGACTTCCGTTGACTTTTCCCGACTCGTCTCATAAGTATGAAGACCGAAATTTTATTTAAAAAAATAATATTTTTGATTTATTTTTATTTAGATTTATTAAGATTTATCATAATTTAATATAATTATTTTGAATTTATTCGGAATTTTAAAGAATAACTTTTACGGTTTTAACCGAACATCATTTAACTATTCCCGACTCATCGTAAATCCCGTAACAAACTCGAAACTCGACTTTGGCATGAGTCACCCGCCTATGTCATCGTTTTCCACTCACAATTAGATATTTTAATTATTTTGATTAAACTAATCAAAATATCTAGATATTTATTAACTTTATCGATCAGTTAACGAAAATTACGCAAATCGTTTACGAAACTGATCCGACAGTCACCATACCACACGGCTCCTTTGCTCTCTAATAGACCTAGATATTTTCATTATTTTTCATTACAATATCATAATATCTTGATATTTAGTTTAATTAACTTTATCGTTAATTATATTTAATCGTTTACCGTAAAATAATTATTAAACGCGAGTCAATTACGTAACAACAATTTCAAAACTCGACATCTATTCTTGCCTATAATTACACGGCTCATCCACTCTTCTTTACTCACAAACAACTTTTCATTTTACAACAAATCAAAATAAGATCAAAATATCACTTTCTTTAATCGTTCTTCGTGTTCTTCGTCGTTCATCAATTGTTCTTCGTTGTTCTTGAGCAAAACCTTCATAAAACCTTCATTTCTTAATTAAATCCGTCCTATCTTATATTTCTAGACTCTCCTCTTCGCTCTCCATCTTCACGTACGGTTTTATTTCAATTCCGACAAAATCGTTTTCAACACTTTAATTATGGAAAATCATATTTTTGTTCTAATAATGTTTCCTTGTTATTTTTTTATAGGGGAAGATTTTGAAGACGAGTTTGGAGACTCGTATATTTTGGGTGAAGATTAGTAGAAGGGTTTCTTATTTATATACTTCTTATTATTTTGATGCTAAGTGGTTTTGCTAGCTAAGGTAACGATTCCGAGTTACTCGACGGATATATGTTACATAGCTTTTGTTTTCTTTAGTTTTGGTTCATCTTTAGTTTTGGTTCATCTTTAGTTTTGGTTCATCTTTAGTTTTGGTTCATATTATTATGATTTTATGATTTTTAGTTAGTAACATGTTAAGTAGTGGTTATTATGGTGTTTTATGAATTTATAACATGTTGGTGGTTCTTGATGAATTTGGATGATTCTTCATAATCATGATTTTTGTATGATTGATGGTTGTTTTGATTGTTTAAAATGGATGTTGTTAATTAAAAACATGCTAGAATTAATTTGGAATTTGGGTTGTTGTTGTGGTGGTGGCCGGAAATGGTGGTGGTGGTGAACCGGACCGAACCAGCCGGTCCAGGCCGGTTCAGACCCGGTCTGGGCTGGTCCATGGTGGGTCCGGGTTTTGGTCTTTGGGTTGTGTCGATGTTTGATTGTTATGTTGTTGTTTTGACGGGTTTTAATTATGTTAAAGCATGCGGGAATTTTTAAGAAACGGTTTTTGGTAAAAGTTGGAAAAACAGCCAAATCAGCCCAAATAGGTCCGTGGGCCCAGTCCAGGCCCATGTGGGGTCCGGCCCAACTCAGCCCGTGGGTCCCACTTTGGGACTTGTGACGGTTTTTGAGTTATCGTCATTTTTATCGTGTTTTGTAATATTTAGCAAGTGGGAAATGTTAATAAGTAAAATATTTAATTAAAAAGGTTTTTCATAAAATTATTATTTCTCACATGTTAGAAATTATAAGACGAGATCGTAGTTTAATTGGATATCATTTAAGTCAAGCGGGTTTTTGGGAGTTATAATAATTCACATGTTAGAAGGTTTAATAAAATAACATGTATTGAATATGTTGATTTTTATGATTAAGTCTATGTGATAAAGACTCTGTTTCTAGCCGGTTTGATCCAACGGGTTTGGTCAAACTAAGATCTAGTCAGCCCCGATTTGACTGATGACCCGTCGCGGGACTCGGGTCGGGGATTTGTCTTCAAGTGAGGTTGTATTTAATAATGAATTAGCCTTAGTAGATATGAGGCGATATGATATTTGATTATTATTGATATGCAATTAGTCACATGATAGGATGTTTTTCCCGTGACTGTTTTATTATATGGTTGGTGTCGTGTTGACTAAGTACCCATAGAGAATTATGAGTATATGGCGTCTTGACCATTCTACTTCTAAATGAGTATCTTGGACCATGACATTGATAGGCCCGTACTATCTTTAACGAGTATATAGTTCACTGCTTGATAGCTTTTGTGTCACGGCCTGGGGGGCTTATCTCCAAGTCGGGGCATGGCATCCTACGAGTTCCGCTTTGGGAAGGGAGCCAGCTTAAGTACTAGCCATCTCTGCTTAGGGGGTCGCCTAGTAGAGTTTCTCATAGACGGTTATGTCATGGGACGGGGAACGGAATAGCTGTTGTCGCTAGGTCTGATCAGTCTAGGACTAGGATGTTTTTCCTACCTTGTGGTATAGCCTCGCGTTACAGAAGTCGACTATTGACTGTTCTAAGAACTTATGCCTGTTTCTAGAAGTATTGGTCTTTCATGTATGTATGATTCT
>JAIUZE010016850.1:0-17462 GCA_022085475.1 Heliosperma pusillum
ATTTTATACGTCTTATTTTAAATCGATTAAATAAGATTTTAATTTAATGATTAATCGTTAATAATTAAATTAGTTGAGGTTATGCATATATTTTGAGGTAGAGGTAATTAGTTAATTATATTTACAAGGAGTTGTAAAATAAATTAACTGGGCATTGTGGGACCCATTCTATATTGATATAATGGTAAAATATCACTTAAAAGTTAAGTACATATTGTTTATTAATTTGAGTCATATAATTGTTATATGATCAAATTAACACTTAATTATGCAAGATAATTAAGAATATGATTATTAAGTATTTATGGGACAAATATCAAAAATCAAAATGGTCCATATAAGACCATGTGGACCGGTTTTAGCTAGTAAAAAAATAATCATGTTTATTCTCTACTAAATCCACACTTCATCTTATGTTATGACATGTATGACACATGATCATGATCAATATACAATCCCATACACTACCATTATGCATGTGAATAAAATAAGAATAAAATCGCCCATTTTTGGGGCTTGAGTGTGCCGGCCATAGTGCCATATAATGGGCACTTGTTGTTCATTTTCAAACACTTCATTTTCATGCTTATTTTCTTCTTCTTTCTAAAACCTCCAACATCTCTCTAAAACTCACATGCAAACTAATATTCATACCATATTACTAGTGTAGTAATAAAATAATATTAGTAGTATTTATCTTACTTATTATCTAGTTAATAATAAGATTAGATTATTTGGGTTTAGTCTTGGTTGCAACAAGAAGGAGACCTTCTACTTTGGAGGTTGTTTTATGGAGGATCAACCATTAATTTCATGCTCAAGAACAATAAGAAGGAGTTCTTATTGTGACCATATTGAACCAAAAATACCCCATGTAAGGATGTTTTCGTCTTATCTTTTCTTTTATGCTTTTATATTTGCATGCATGATAACTAGATCCTAAATCATTTAAGTTAATGTAATTTAATGAACTAATTAGAGGAGTCTAATTAAAGGTCTAGGACTTTCAATACCTCCTTGCTCGTTAGACTAGAATGTCGGAACGATGAGATGTATCCCTAATGCTTGTATGCATGTTTTAGTGGAGATATGACGACGTTGTTGGGAGGCGAACGCTATGCGTTGACCGACCCGGCCGTCAAGTGTCGTATCTTTGCAAGGTGGTGTCATTGCATGTAGCGTATCGCTTGATTATGATGCTTGTGCTCTTTCCGCCTCTTTCGTGAAGGTTGACCGAATTTGGGGTACTCGGCTTATTTGTTTGACCGAGTCTTGGATGCGAAATGTGTATCGCATGTCGAATCGGAACATGTTTATTCCGAGAGTCTGGCCAGGTTTAGACTAGGATTGGATTATTATCGTCGTCTTACCGGGAGGAATTGAGTCTACTTATACGAAATTTTTATCGTGTATGGTTCAGGGAAATGTTTATCCCGTGGACGTGTATTGATCATACTTGCTATGTACATGGTGCTAGTGTGTGTCATTAATCGTGAGAGATAATGTTACCATATTCGTATGTTTGGACGAATGTTTATATGTTGATTATTTGTGACCGTTGGATGACTTGGCGTGGTTTTTATGTCGAGTCTCTATCTTATCAAGTATATGCCATTAACGGTGAGATGTAAGCCCTAGTGAGTATATGGTTGCCTAAGGGTGTCTTTCCCGAGTCTATCAATAATATGATGTTTACCGTTTTATACTTCATGCACCTATATCTCTATATATTGAAATGTTTATTTATACTTCTCGTATTTCACATGTATATGTATAAGTATGCTTCTACATGTTTATTACCGTTTATGTATGTTATTTGTGATATGGCTGGGAGAAGCCGGAGTTACTCCCCACTGACTGTGGCGTTCATGTTTTCATGAATGAACAGGTTGCTTGAATGGATTTTTCTTGTTTTTGGGTTCGGGTGTGAGCTAGCGGGCGTTGGATTTGATGATTCACCCATAGACGTTCTTAGCTAGTTTTCTAAACAACTTTGATGTTTGATAACGTTTTGAGAGACTACGTCTCTTTGTAGTATTTTATACTTTAGTTGATATTTATTGACATTCCTCGTACTCTTTCTTTAGCATGTAAAAAGTTTCAAAAATATCGTATTTTCCGCTATATAAATTGCATGCTTGTTATGTTTTATTTCCGCTATCGCGAGGGTTGTCACAGTTGGTATCAGAGCCTATGACGCTCCCGACGCACACACGTGAACCCTAAACTTAAATTACTTGACCTTGAAATAATAAATGAAAGATGGGTAGAAATTAAGGACTTTACTTGGTAGTCTCTTTGTATATGCTAAGTGTTAGGATTAACTTGTTTTGTTTTTGTCTCTTATGAAGATGGTTAGACCCCGACTAGTAGAGAATGTCATTCTAGAGGCTCTTACTCAAGTTCTAGGGAATCAATAAGATGCGGCCAATGCTCAAGCCGACCAAATCCCTCCTCATAGAGAAGACCATCACCAAGGAGGCTATGCTTGGGTGGCTAGCCAAATCTCTAGGAGCAAGATCACGCCGTATGGTGGAGAACCGGACCCTACCGAGCTCTCAGAGTGGTTATGGGAGATGGAAAAGCAATTCGACTTGTACCAAGTCTGTGAAGAAGACAAAGTGAGGATTTCTAAGTACTTTCTTGTGAGGGAAGCCAACAACTGGTGGGCGATTACTAATCCCACCGCTACTCTTGAAGTAAATTTCAATTGGGAATGTTTCAAGAATCTTGTTGAGGACCGATTTTATCCCAAGGAGCTCAAACAGCAAAGACTCAAGGAATTCATCGATTTCAAGCAAGGTGACTTGACGGCTCAAGAATTCACCACTCAATTCAACAAACTTGCTCACTTTTCACCAAGGCTCATCAAGGATGATGAAGACCGAGAAGCTTAGTGCTTTGCTCCAAAGCAAAGTAAGGAGAAATTCTACCTCTTTTGGAGAATTGTATGATGATGCACTTTGGGCCGAGAACTCCATGAAGGCCATCAAGTATGAAGCAAAGATGAAGAGTCCCCCTCCTTCTTTCTCACCTAGGCCAAATTTCTATGGAAAAAGGTCGTTTACTCCCTCGTCTTCCAATGCCTATGCCAACAAGCGGAGATTCAACCCTCCCCCAATGCAAATGCAAGAGCTCCCGCTCCTTTCTCGCCCCGAGCTACTTCTAATGTGGCTCATAGGCCCTATGCTCCTCCTCAAGATCAAGCTCAAGCTCAAGGACGCTTTTGTAACCGTTGTAGACAACCACGCCACCCCGGTGTAGGATGCTTCAACCGACCTTATGTTTGCTTCTTTTGCCAAAAGACTGGTCACCGTTATGATGATTGCCCCGATCGGAAGTTGCCCCCTCCAATTGCCAAACCCAAGGGATATATCTATGTTCTAAGCCGAGCCGAAACCGATGCTCATTCGGAGATAATTACGGGTATGTTCTCAATCTTAGAGCAACCGTGTCTTATTCTATTTGATACTGGTGCATCTATGACCTTTGTCTCTTCAACTTATGTTGATAAGTTAACTATCGAGCCTACATCTAGTGAGGATACTCCCATATCCTTACCATCCGGAGAAATTATCTCATGTTCTACTCTTTACCCTAATGTCCCTATCTCTATTGCGGGAACCCTATTTCCCGCTAATCTTCTTAAGTTTCCTCTAGAAGAGTTTGATGTAATCCTAGGAATAGATTGGCTAGCGTTGTACCACGCTATATTCGAGTGTCGAGATTAAAAGATTTATTTAAAGAGTCCTTTAGGAGTTAGAATAACCTATAAGGGATCTCATTCCCGAATGGGTGTGCAATTGATTTCCGCAATGAAGTTGGTGAGTATGGTAAGAAAGGGTCACCAAGCGTTCTTGTGTTTTGTGACTTCTACAACTACCTCCTTACCAAAGATTGAAGATGTACCTATAGTATGTGATTTTGTTGATGTATTTCCTGAAGACTTGCCCGGGATCCCTCCCGAGCGTGATGTTGAGTTTTCCATTGATCTTGTGCCTTAAGGTGACCCATAGCTAAAGCTCCATACCGCATGGCTCCAACCGAGTTGAAAGAGTTAAGGAAGCAACTTGATGATATGATTGAAAAATGTTTCATTCGACCGAGTGCCTCGCCTTGAGGTGCTCCCGTTCTCTTTGTGAAGAAGAAGGATGGTTCCATGAGACTTTACATTCCTGCTTTCCGGCTTTACTGTTACAACCAAATTACAATCAAGAATAAGTATTCTTTGCCTAGAATTGAAGATTTGTTCGATCAACTAAAGGGTGCTTCTACTTTTTCCAAGATTGATTTGAGATCGGGATACCACCAAATTCTCGTTCCTGATGCCGATATACCAAAGACCACTTTTAGTACAAGGTATGGTTACTTTGAGTTCAAGGTGATGCCATTTGGTTTGACTAATGCCCCTACTATTTTCATGGATCAAATGAACCGCACTTTAAGTGAGTACCTTGACAAGTGTGTAGTAGCTTTCATCGACGACATCCTTATTTTCTCCAAGACCGAAGAAGAGCATGTTATTCATCTTAGGACCATTTTGGGTGTCCTTCGTCGTCAAAAGTGGTTTGCCAAATTCTCCAAGTATGAATTTTGGTTACCTAGGGTGTCCTTTCTTGGACATGTAATTTCTAAAGAAGGTGTGATGGTAGACCCTTCTAAAATTGAAGCTGTGGTTGATTGGAAGAGTCCAACCGATGTTAGAGAAGTCCAACGTTTTCTTGGTTTAGCTGTTTACTACCGTAGATTTGTCAAAGATTTCTCAAAGCTTGCTAGACCGATGACTCAATTGTTGAAGAAAGAAACCAAATTTGTATGGAATGAAGCTTATGAAGCCGCTTTTCAAGAATTACAGAAAAGGTTGACTACCGCCCCGGTGTTGACTTTACCTGAAGATGGTGTAGACTTTGATGTCTACTGTGATGCTTCCAAGATGGGATTGGGTTGTGTACTTATTCAAAGTAGGAAAGTGGTTGCTTATGCCTCGGGGCAATTGAGAGTTCATGAAGTGAACTATCCTACTCATGATCTAGAATTAGCCGCCGTGGTCCATGCCTTGAAAGTGTGGAGGCACTATCTTATTGGTGTTCATTGTCGCATATTCACCGATCACAAGAGTTTGAAGTACATATTTACTCAAAAGGAGTTGAATATGAGACAAAGAAGATGGTTGGAATTGGTGAATGACTATGATTTTGAATTGCTATACCTTGAAGGGAAGGCCAATGTTGTTGCCGATGCTCTTAGTAGGAAATCTTCTCATGCCTTGAATGCTATGTGGGTGCTACCCAATGATCTTTGTACCGAGTTTCGAAAGTTGAAGTTGGAGTTCGTGGAGCGAGGATTTGATTATGCTAGTGCCATGGTTGCCGAACCATTCTTCTCCGCGAGATCCGCGAAAGCCAAGTTGATGATCCTACCTACAAGTCCGTACAAGCCAAGCTTCTAGAAGGAAAAGCCAAAGACTTCAAGGTCAATGACAAAGGTGTTCTTCGACTCCATGACCGTTTGTTCGTTCCTAATGCGCTTGACTTAAGGAAGCGAATTCTTGATGAAGCTCACCTTTCTCTTTATTCTATCCACCCCGGAGGTGATAAAATGTATAAAGACTTGAAGCTACAATTTTGGTGGCCGAATTTGAAAAGTGATGTTGTGTCCTACGTTGGAAGATGTCTTACTTGCCAACAAGTGAAAATTGAACACAAGAGGCCCGGTGGATTGCTACAACCTTTGGATATTCCACTATGGAAGTGGGAATCTATTTATATGGATTTTGTCATGGCTTTGCCAAGGACCGTTGGAAGTAAAGATGACGTATGGGTTATTGTTGATCGTTTGACCAAGAGTGCCAGATTCATTCCGATCAAGGAGACTTGGAGTTTAGATCGACTAGCCAAAGCCTATGTTGATGAGATCGTCAGATATCATAGTGTTCCCAAGGAGATCATACCCGACCGAGACCCGAGGTTTTGTTCGAGATTTTGGAAGGCCTTACAAGAAGCCATGGGTAGTAAGTTGTTGATGAGTACCGCATTCCATGCCGCTATCGATGGTCAGACCGAGAGGACTATCCAAACTTTAGAAGACTTACTTAGGGCTTGTGCACTCAACTTTCAATCTAATTGGGAAAAGAGTCTACCGTTGGTGGAGTTTTCTTACAACAATAGCTACCATGCCTCGATCAAGATGGCTCCTTACGAAGCTCTCTATGGAAGAAAGTGCCGAAGTTCTATTTGTTGGAATCAATTGAGTGATGTTCGTGACTTAGGTCCCGATGTTCTTGTTCAGACCATTGATCATGTGAAGATCATCCGTGATAGGATGAAAGCTGCTCAAGACCGACAAAAGTCCTATGCCGATGTCCGAAGAAGACCGTTGTAATTTGAAGTTGGAGATAAAGTATTCTTGAAAGTATCTCCGATGAAGGGTGTTAAAAGGTTTGGTGTAAAGGGTAAATTGAGACCGAAATACATTTGAACCTTTGATATTGTGAAAAGAATTGGTGCCGTAGCGTACAAGTTGGACTTGCCCCCGAATTTGAACAAATTTCATGATGTCTTCCATGTTTCTCAATTGAGAAAGTATATTGTTGACCCGAGTCATGTCCTTCAAGCAAATATTTCTGAGCTAGAACCGAATTTGTCCTTTGAAGAGAAGCCAATCCGCATTCTAGATCGCAAGGACACAAAGTTGAGAAGTAAAGTGGTGCCTTTAGTGAAAGTTTTGTGGAAATGTAGTAATGTTGAAGAAGAGACGTGGTAACCATAAGTTACTATGCGTATTAAATATCCAAGCCTATTCAATTAAGGTATCTTTCTTTCGCTCAAGTTTCGAGGGCGAAACTTTTTAAATGTAGGGTAATTGTAACACCCGCAAATGTGCCCTATTTTATTTTAAAAAAATTATATGGATACTAGTTAGCGTAATTTTAGATTTAGTCTAGTACTTAGTTTCCCGTGTCTAATTTAGCAAATCCGAGTTCGTATTCGGACTTTACTCGAAATTCCGTGTGAGTTACGCCTTAAGCCGCTTTTGGGTTTTTTCCCCATATTTCTCCACTCACTCACCTTATAAACCCTAACTCCCTCATTCTTTTTCCACTCATCTACTTCCTCACCAAGTAACTAAAACCCTAAACCCCATTTTTGATCAAACTCAAACTTCTCACTACACATCCATTACTTACTCAAATCCGTTAATTTTCATCATAATCTTTCCCTCTTATCGTCCTCTACCTTTTGTGGTAATAAAATTACCGTCTTTGTCATTTTCAATTTATCCGTCTTTCTCAAAGGTGAATTATATTCATCTTTTCTTGCTTTTTTGTAGGTGGAGACCTTCAAGACCCCGACAAAGATTACTACCTAGTGGAGGAGGACCTAGACGACGATTGAAGACGCAAAAAGGTAACGGTGAAGGGTTACTCGATATCAATACGTGTTTTAATGCTTTACTTGATGTTTACCAAATGTCTAGTGACAATTATTAGATATTTAATATAGTTTGATGTTAGTAAATGTGTTGGAAATGATTGTGTAGTTATAGGACTTGTATTGGTTGATAGTTGTTGAGGATTGTAGATGATTGTTGATGATTATTGATGTTGAGTGATGATTTTCGTGAGAATGTGCTCCCAGCCGGCCGACCGGCTTGGAATGTGGCTGACATTTCCGAGAATTCTTAGTGTTGTGTAATCCCCAGCCGGCCGACCGGCCGCCGATCACCCGATCGGCTGGGACATCCCCTTCTCTTTTCGTCTTTTCTCATTTGGCAGGTGTTCCCAGCCGGGTAGCCGGCGGCCGGTCCCCCTGACCGGCTAGGACATCTCTATATTTTTGATGGTTTTTGTTTGTTGATGAAATGCCAGCCGAGTAGCCGGCGACCGGTCCTATTGACCGGCTGGCACCCCATGTGGTCTTTTCTTCATTTCTTTCTTATACATTCATTTATAATAGTTTGTATGGTTCGTTTATCGTATAAATTTACGTAATAGCATTAAATATTCATTGTTAGAATATATGGTATTCCATTCGCTTATATCACATGTTTTGTGACGGTTTTTGGTACGCCCCTCTTTGAGTCGGTTTTACCTATGTTTTGATTTGAGCACTAATTGTTAAGTGCTATGAACTCTCATTCCCTAGCTATACCTCCTTGCTCGTTAGACTAGAATGTCGGAACGAGGAGATGTATCCCTAATGCTTGTATGCATGTTTTAGTGGAGATATGACGACGTTGTTGGGAGGCGAACGCTATACGTTGACCGACCCGGCCGTCAAGTGTCGCATCTTTGCAAGGTGGTGTCATTGCATGTAGCGTACCGCTTGATTATGATGCTTGTGTTCTTTCCGCCTCTTTCGTGAAGGTTGACCGAATTTGGGGTACTCGGCTTATGTGTTTGACCGAGTCTTGGATGCGAAATGTGTATCGCATGTCGAATCGGAACATGTTTATTCCGAGAGTCTGGCATGGTTTATACTAGGATTGGATTATTATCGTCGTCCTACCAGGAGGAATTGAGTCTACATATACGAAATGTTTATCGTGTATGGTTCAGGGAAATGTTTATCCCGTGGACGTGTATTGATCATACTTGCTATGTACATGGTGCTAGTGCGTGTCATTAATCGTGAGAGATAATGTTACCATATTCGTATGTTTGGACGAATGTTTATATGTTGATTATTTGTGACCGTTGGATGACTTGGCGTGGTTTATATGTCGAGTCTCTATCTTATCAAGTATATGCCACTAACGGTGAGATGTAAGCCCTAGTGAGTATATGGTTGCCTAAGGGTGTCTTCCCCGAGTCTATCAATAATATGATGCTTACCGTTTTATACTTCATGCACCTATATCTCTATATATTGAAATGCTTATTTATACTTCTTGTATTTCACATGTATATGTATAAGTATGCTTCTACATATTTATTACCGTTTATGTATGTTATTTGTGATATGGCTGGGAGTACCCGGAGTTACTCCCCACTGACTGTGGCGTTCATGTTTTCATGAATGAACAAGTTGCTTGAATGGATTTTGCGTGTTTTTGGGTTCGGGTGTGAGCTAGCGGGCGTTGGATTTGATGATTCACCCATAGACGTTCTTAGCTAGTTTTCTAAACAACTTTGACGTTTGATAACGTTTTGAGAGACTACGTCTCTTTGTAGTATTTTATACTTTAGTTGATATTTATTGACATTCCTCGTACTCTTTCTTTAGCATGTAAAAAGTTTCAAAAATATCGTATTTTCCGCTATATAAATTGCATGCTTGTTATGTTTTATTTCCGCTATCGCGAGGGTTGTCACATTTTAAGTATATAAATTATTATTTTTTATTCTCCAATATATTTACTGTCAAAGTTTGGAAATTCCAACCTCCAAAAATCAAATGGGAAGAAAATAGAAAAATGGAGGTTGTATTAGTATGCGGGTTTATGTACTTCATTTATTTTGTGTCAAATTCTCGTATCGTTTCTTTGCGTAAATTGGCCTACGTAGCTAAATATGATCTACCCCTTTGTGTTGGCAAGTTAGTGTCTTTTAAGGCAGGTATATCCGTTTTAAGATTATAATCGTTTTAAGATAAAAATCGGTCAAATATACACCCAGTTGCATACATAGAATAAATATTGTGTTATTCACTGTGCATTTTTCTTTTGTCAGGTCCATAATATATGACTCGTCCTAAACTGAAGTCAGATTTGCCGTTTTGAATAAGAATTTGTGTTGACCCCATACATATCTCGTCTATTGTGTCAAATTCTCAAATTGTGTAAAATTCCTGTAGTGTAGCATCTAGGATGAAATGTACATATCTAATACACAATGCTCTACCACTTTGGCCCATTTATTCATTCCATATATTTAAAGCACTCATTGACTCGTCTAGTACTCTATAGTACTCTATTACCCTAAGTAAATGATTCTCTCACAATTTTCCACCTGCTTCTGTGTAAATTATTTGTCCCTCATCTTCTATTTCTTATCATCTTAACACCAAATAAATCTGACCCCATAAAAGTAAGAACGTTAAAAATATATTATTGCCTAAAAATACCGCCATCTTTCACTCAAGATCACCCTCAATCTCACTATTAGAGGTTCACGCATAAAGTGTAGACTATTAGAGCAACTCCAATGGAGAGCTACAACCCCTTGTAGCTTGAATTTCCACTGATGTGTGTTTTTTATATAGACTTTTTAGTCCATTTATGCACGCATTTCTATGTCATTTAGGTGATATTATATCACCATATGCCCCTATTTGGCTACTTTGTACTTTCATTACCATTTTGTAGGTACAAGCTGCGTAGTAGCGGAAACCGAGCCGAAACAGTCCACTTTGCATGCATTTAGGAGAATGGAAGGAACGGGAGAGAAGCTCTTGCATGGGAAAGCGTGAAACCGCTCACAATCGAGTCCAAAGCCATGACTAACACTATGTGCCATTCCAAGAAGACCTCGATCGATTATACCTTTGGTCGATCGAGGAGAGTTGAAGGAAGAAAGACCTCGATCGAGCTATATCTTTGCTCGATCGAGTGGTAGCTATTGACAAGTTGGTCGATCGAGTGGAAGAAGTCCTCGATCGACTGATTTCCTCAAATAAAGACCTCGATCGAAGGGTATTTTCCCTCGATCGAGTGGAACTTATCACTGGCCTTAAGTCCGTAGTCTAATTAGGGTTTAGAGTCATGTTTTGCATTATATAAGACTCTTATTTACGTCATTAGGAGAAGCATTCTACGATCATCGATTATTAGCAGACACTTAGCATAAAACATTAGTTTCTGAACTTTTTGATCTTTAGTTTACATTCGGTTTATCATCGACGTGGATTTGTTCTTTATGCCGGATTCGCTAAGATTGTAAACTTTTTTTCTCTCTTTTATTCTTACCTTTGTATTAGTCTTAATTACTGTTTTACTTCTCTTAATTGATGTGTTATTGTTTTATGCTTGCTAATTACGATTATATCTTGTCTAACGTTATATGTTCAATCGTCTTTGTTAGCATCATTAATAGCATGAGTAGCTAATTCCCTTGTATGTTAGGACGAGGAAAACTGTAGTATAGGCATGTTAGGATAGACTATTTTAGTTAGTCTTGAATATGAGAATTAATCTAAGCAATTTAATTGAGGTTAGTCGAATGAGTGCACGCAGGAGACTGGCTATATAGTTAACTCCGACCTGGATCGAGAGATTGGAAGGGAAGGCTTGCTTAGAATTGATAGGTGACTCCTAAGAGGACGAGAGTTAATTAGGAAAATTCCTAGGGTGGTTTGAGACCGAGAGGAGAAAACCATTGCCCTTCTCATTGATAGATTGACTGACTTAGTTGACCCGTAGATGCCGATATTGCAGTGGACCGAATCCTAGCATATTCTTCCTTTATCTGATTTATTTCATATTAATTTCTACCTTTATTTCTCTTCCTTTAATCTTATTTAGTTTAGTTAAAACCATTTCAAAACCCCTAGATTGTTACTGGCAGATTTAGATTTCAGTTAGTTAATTTCCTCCCTGTGGAGATCGACCCTACTTCCGCTATCTTCTTAGTTAGTAGACTTAGGCTTTTATTTTTGGTGTATAACGACACGCATCATCCACCTCACCATTTCAAACAACCTTGCTTTCTGGCTTCAAGGTCGTCCAATGTTGAGCTACAATACCTTGTAGTTTAAATGGGACCCACAAGTTAAATTAAATTTCAACTTTAATTTTTATTCAATTTTTACATATATATATATATAACTATATATATATATATAATCAAAAGTAATATATATATCCTTGTAGTATATAAATATATATACATATATTATACACACGGAGTATATAACACTTTTTTTTTCTTTTTTTTCGGCAACTGTAAAATTACGATACAATTATTGATATAAACACTTGAAATGCATAATTTGCCAAATAAAGTGTTTTAAATTATATAAACACGATTTGGTTGCCTACAATTATTTCTTTTTTAAGAAGATACGAGAAAAAAATTGACAAAACATACTGACATAAAACTAAAATGGGTAAAAATATTTAGAGCTAACATATTTTAAATCTTAGTTTTGTCTTCCGAAACGTGTCCAACTGTGCTCCATGAGGTCGGCTTTCAATTGATGATGCATTTCCCTATCTCGGATTGTCGAATCCCTTGCAAGATATGTTTCAAAATCTATGTCATGCCCTTGTTGAACATCATTGACAACATTTGAAGAAAAGTCATCTTGAGAAAAGTTTCCGCTATAAGTGTGACGCTCATCTTCGACGATCATATTGTGAAGTATAATGCATGTATCCATGATATCATGGAGCCTTCTTTTATGCCATGAACGCGCCGGTCCACGAACTATAGCGAAACGTGATTGTAATACTCCAAATGCTCGTTCAACGTCTTTTCTTGCACTCTCTTGTTTTTCTTTGAATAAAAGCCTTTTTGGGTCTCGGGCGTGTGGAAAGCTCTTTACAAATGCAGCCCACTCAGGATATATACCATCAACAAGATAATACCCTGTCTCATATTCAGTTCCATTTACAGTGAAATGAACTTCTGGCGCAATACCTTGCAATTTTTCTTGAAATAAATTCGATCTGCTAAGCACATTAAGGTCGTTGTTTGACCCAGAGACACCAAAATATGCATGCCATATCCATAAATCTATAGAGGCAACAGCTTCAAGCATGATTGTGGGGTATCCATGATCACCGCGCGTATATTATAACCCTTCCATCCAGTTGGACAATTTTTCCATGCCCAATGCATACAATCTAAACTACCAAGCATACCAGGAAATCCATGACATTCCTCATGCATCTTAAGCAATCGTTGGATATCATTGACATTTGGTTTTCTCATGTAGTGTTCGCCAAACACTTCAATAACAGCAGTACAAAATTCAAAAAAGCACTCTATAACCGTGGTTTCACCAATTCTAACATATTCGTCAACGGCATCAGCGGGGGTACCATAGGCTAACATACGAATAGCAGCACTGCATTTTTGAAGAGGGGACAAACCTTTAATTTTTGCAGCGTCAAGTCTTTGTTGAAAGTATCTAGTGTGATTTCCAAGGGCATCTACGATGCGGCAAAAGAGTTCCTTTCTCATTCGGAACCTTCTTCGGAAAATATGATCCAGATAAACTGGCGTAGTAGAAAAGTAATCGTTATATAGACGTTCGGCCCCACCTTCTCGATCACAGGGCACAATATTTCGCGATGGAACATTATATTGTTGGAGGAGATAGAGCCCCATTTCTTCATGTGTTTCATCAAATAACTCCTCCTCCAAAAATTTATCTAAATCAAAATCGTTTGATGTATTCGAATTTTGAGACATTTTTTTAGGAATAGTTAAGTAGTAATAAGAATATAAAAGAGTAATACGAAAACAACTTTAGTAATATTAGATAATGAGTGTTAACAAATGAAATGAGATTGTATATATAGAAATTATTTTATAACGGCTAGTTTTTTAAACGGCTTTATATACAACGACTAGTTTTTATAACGGTTTTATACAAGGCTAGTTTTTATAACGGTTTTTTTTTTTTACAACGGCTAGTTTTTATAACAGTTTTTTTTACAACGACTAGTTTCTATAACGGGTTTTTTTTACAACGGCTAGTTTTTATATCGGGTTTTTTTATAACGGCTAGTTTTACAACGGTTTACCGTCTTATTGTGCTACATTGGCTTATCAGCTTATGTATGGTGTCATGTGTTATTGTTGATTGTAGGCTTATTAAGTTTTGCTATGTCCTTGTATTAGCTAGAAGCTACAACTAATTTTGATTAAGAGAAAACTATGTTCATCAACTAGAAAATTTTTATTTGACTAATAAACATTAACTACTTAAAAAAAACACTTCAGAAATTACAAAATCATTGTCGTACTTCAGGACATTCCATACTTAGCTCTAATTATTTCGCATACTTGCTCATGATTTTTTCTCGCTCTATCTATAAGATGGAATAATCCCTGATCCAGGAGTCTATTATTAACATGCTTATATAGTTACAATTACAACAATAGTATCCTATATGCAAGGCATGAATCAAGCTAACTAAGGCAACCATATAAACGAGATATACACTTAACTAATATATATACAAATCATATATCTAATATTCTAATACTCCCCCACAGTCGTAGCGGTAGGAGAGCGGACGCTAAGGCTGTTGCGAAACCGCGTGAACAAGAACTTGGGAAGGCCTTTTGTAAAGATGTCGGCATATTGAAACTCTGCGGGAATGTGAAGTACTTTGACCTTACCAAGACGGACATGTTCGCGAACAAAGTGTATATCAATCTCGATGTGCTTAGTTCGCTGGTGCTGAACTGGATTGCCGGAAAGATAAACAGCAGAAATATTGTCACAATAGACAAGTGTGGCCGTAGGAAGTGGAACCCGAAGCTCAAAGAGTAAATTTCGCAGCCAACTTATCTCGGCAACCGCATTCGCGACACCCCTATATTCAGCTTCCGAGCTAGAACGAGACACGACAACCTGGCGTTTGGATGACCAAGACACCAAATTGTCACCGAGAAAAACACAATACCCGGAAGTAGAACGCCGTGAGTCCGGACACCCAGCCCAATCCGCATCCGTATAAGCAGTCATTGTTTGAACCGCGGATTTCGTGATGGTCAGACCAAATTCCAAAGTGCCCTTAATATAACGGAGAATCCGTTTCAAAAATTGAAAATGTGGCTCACGTGGGGCGTGCATGAATAAACAAACCTGTTGCACCGCATATGAAATATCGGGCCGTGTGAAAGTGAGATATTGGAGTGCACCAGCCAAGCTTCGATACATCGTAGAATCTGCCAAAAGGGGACCGGCTGTAGCACTTAATTTGGACCCGGGATCAACAGGTGTAGATACGGGATTACAAGAGCTCATAGAAGCACGAGCAAGAACATCACGAGCATATTGGGTTTGATTCAGAAATAAACCCTTGGAGTTACGGTTCACTTGTATTCCAAGAAAATGGTGAAGCCTACCAAGATCAGACATGGCGAATTCCTGTGAGAGAGTAGCAATAATTTGGCGAAGCAAAGCAGTACTCGAGGCGGTTAAAATAATATCATCAACATAAAGAAGTAAATAAGCCATGTCGGAACCATGATGAAAAATAAACAGTGACGGGTCACATAGGCTGCCACGGAAACCCTTTGACAAAATGAATGTCGCGAATCGTTGATACCAAGCCCGAGGAGCTTGCTTTAGACCATAAAGCGACTTACGAAGGCGACACACGTGTTTAGGAGCCGAATGGTCGACAAAACCAGGGGGTTGATGCATGTAAACGGTTTCATTAAGGTCCCCATGTAAAAACGCATTCTTGACATCCAATTGATGGATGGGCCAAGAGCGAGAGACGGCAAGAGTGAGGACAGTTCGAATAGTAGCCGGTTTGACGACCGGGCTAAACGTCTCATCGCAATCAATACCCACCTGTTGACATTTACCATTCACCACAAGGCGAGCTTTGTAACGCTGTAACGAGCCATCAGATTTAAACTTGTGACGGTAAAGCCACATACAGCGTATAACCGAGGCATTAGCAGGACGGGGTACGAGTTCCCATGTAGTATTAGAGATTAAAGCACGATATTCGTCGTTCATGGCGGCATTCCAATTCGGGTCCTGGAGGGCGAGGTGGGGGCTTTTGGGAAGTGGAGATATAGGGGAGGTGGTGGCAGCGAGAACACGGGGTTTAAAAATTCCATTCATAGCACGGGTTGTCATTCCATGATCACGGAATGTGGGTGGGGGTTCTGTGGAGGGCTGGTGAATGTGGGAGTATGAGGTGGTTTGGGACCGTGGAGTCGAGGCAGGGGTCGAAGGTGATGGAGGGACAGGTGTGATAGGTGTATGAGGTGGGTGTTGTTGTGGCGAGGCAGGGGATTGGTGTAGGGAGGCAGGGGTTGAGGGTGAGGCAGGGGTGCGAGGACTGGGTGGTGGGGTTGTTGGTGTTACGGTTGGGTGGGAAGGGGATGGTGATAGGAAGGCATCAAGGAGGTCAGGGGGTAGGGTGGTGTTGGAGGTGTCGACAGTGGGAGGAGTCACATGTGGAGTCGGATCGGATTTAGCGAAAGGAAACACTGACTCATCAAAGGTAACGTGACGGGATATAATTAGTTTGCCACTAGACGGATCGAGACACTTGTATCCACGAAATTCAGGTGGGTAGCCTAGAAAAACACATCGAATGGAACGAGGTGCAAGTTTGTGGGGTCGTTTAGCTGATAGGTTTGGGTAACAGGCACATCCAAAAACACGAAGGTGGGAGTATGAGGGATTGATGTGGTAGAGTGCGGAAGTTGGTGAGCGGTATTGCAGAATTTTTGTGGGAAGAATGTTGTGTAGGTGGACGGCTGTGTGAAGGGCATCGACCCAATGAACAAGGGGGATAGAGGCGTGGTGAAGGAGAGCTAAGACGATTTCATTTATTCGACGAATCATACGCTCGGCCTTACCGTTTTGAGGGGAGGTTTGGGGACATGAGAAGCGAAAAATGAGACCGTGTTGGTCGGCAAATTTTCGAAATTCATTGTTGTCGAACTCACGTCCTAAGTCACATTGAAAAGCTTTGATATTGCATTTGAATTGAGTGGTGACATATTTTTGAAAATTAAGGAATTTAGTGAAAGTTTCGGATTTATATTTTAACGGGTAAACCCACACAAATTGGGTGAAATTATCAATTAAAATGAGGTAATATTTATATCCGGCTTTACTAGTAATTGGGGATGTCCACAAATCGCTATGAATGATATCAAATGGGGCATATGTATGGGACAAAGAATCAACAAACGGTAAACGTTTATGCTTGCTTATTTGACAAGAATGACAAAACTGAGAATCGTGTTTGCTACTACAGTCAATACGAGCATTAGACTTAAGAAAACTTAAAATAGAAGGACCCGGATGTCCTAAACGAGAATGCCAAATATTAGAAGAAAAAGCAAGCATAGTGGGGCTGGACGTGGGCTTGGTTGTGGAGGTGGGGGACGCGGCTGACACTGGATACAGATCGCCATCACTATCACTCCTCAGTATCAGATTCCCATTCGCTAAGTCCTTCACAGAAAAACCACATGGATCAAATTCGACAGAAACGTTATTATCTTTAGTAAGTTGACGAACGGATATGAGGTTTTTAATTATTTTAGGCGTATAAAGGACATTATGGAGGTGTAGGGAACGGTTGGGTGTGGCGAGGGTAGAGTGGCCAGAACCATGGACTGGAATACAGGCACCATTCCCAACATATATATTTTTAATCGTACTAGAATCAAGAGGGGAACGAAACATACCCGCGTCGGCGCTAACGTGCGATGAAGCGCCTGTGTCCATGTAGAAAGGACCTCCTCCAAATGGCTGAAGACTGAAAGCATTAAACGCCTGTCCAAGCTCTGTCATGTGAGTATCATTAGC
>JAIUZE010016851.1:0-10708 GCA_022085475.1 Heliosperma pusillum
TTATTATTTCTCACATGTTAGAAATTATAATACGAGATCGGAGTTTAAATTGATATACTTTAAGTCAAGCGGGTTTTCGTAAGATTTAATATTTCACATGTTAGAAGTTTTAATAAAATAACATGTAATGAATATGTTGATTTTATGTCTAAGTCTAATGTGTAAAGACTCTGTTTCTAGCCGGTTTGACCAACCGGGTTTGGTCAAACTAAGATCTAGTCAGCCCCGTTTTGACTGATGACCCGTCGCGGGACTCGGGTCGGGGATTTGTCTTCAAGTAAGGTTTTATTTAATTATTGAATTAGCCTTAGTAGATATGAGGCGATATGATATTTGAATATGATTTATATGCAATTAGTCACAGGATAGGATGTTTTTCCCGTGACTGTTTAATTATATGGTTGGTGTCGTGTTGACTAAGTACCCATAGAGAATTATGAGTATATGGCGTCTTGACCATTCTAATTCTAAATGAGTAGCTTGGACCATGACATTGATAGGCCCGTACTATCTTTAACGAGCATATAGTTCACCGCTTGATAGCTTTTGTGTCTCGGCTTGATGGGTTTATATCCAAGTCGGGGCATGGCTGCCTGATCCGTTTTGGGACTGGAGCCAGCTTAAGTACTAGCCATCTCTGCTTAGGGGGTCGCCTAGTAGAGTTTCTCATAGACGGTTATGTCATGGGACCGGGAATGGAATAGCTGTTGTCGCTAGGTCTGATCAGTCTAGGACTAGGATGTTTTCCTACCTTGTGGTATAGCCTCGAGGTACAGAAGTCGACTATGACTTGTACTAAGACTTATTGCTGTTGTAGAAGTATTTGTCTTTTTATGGTGTATGATTCTATGAGTTTTAGAGGTGAGATGCAAGCCGGCTAGGATTGATAGAGTTTGGATTACCGATTGTTAACTGATTCACATGATTACGTGTTGATTAGGGTTTGAGTGTATCAGGGCCATGTTACATGGTAACAGCTGAGCCAGCATACCAGCTTCCCTACCTCGTGTTATATTTTATTATCGGATTCACATGATAGCTTTCATATGATAGGTTATATGTTAGTTAATTGTTTCATAACATGAAAAGCATGCCGTATATGTTTAAGTTGTGTATTTTCCATATACATTGCTTTTATGTTATTCATGTTTAATTAAACTCGACATTTCGTGGCTGGGAGAACTCGGAGTTACTCCCCACTGACTGTGGCTTCCGTGTTTATATTAATGCGGTCGAACAGGTGGTGAATGCATACTTGGGGTACATTGACGAGCTAGCGAGCGAAGTATTTACCTTGGACCTATAGTCGGTTCTTAGATTGTATATTATTATACTCTCTTTTTATTTCCGTATTTATACGGGAGATATGTCTCCCGTCTTGTATATTCTTTTGTATAATATTATTTCCGTTTTGTAATGAACCTTTTTATTTATGACACCCTTGTTATATATTATCATCTTTTATGTATTTAAATTATTTTTTTTCTTTCCGCAAATTTGAGGGTGTCACAGGTGACAAAGATCAAAATTATCTATGGCACTGTCGTATAGGACACATAAATGAAAAACGTGTAAAGAAGCTCATTGAGAATGGGACTATCTCCCCATTTGATTATGAATCATTTGGCACGTGTGAATCATGTATTATCGGCAAAATTACTCGAATTTCCTTCAAAGGTGTTGGAATGTGTGATACTGACCTATTAGGACTCATACATACTAATGTATGTGGACCTATGTCAATCAACGCAAGAGACGGCTATAGATATTTTATCACTTTCACGGACGATTTGAGTAGATACGGATATGTCTACTTAATGAAGCATAAAAGTGAGTCCTTTGAAAAGTTCAAGGAATTCCAGAATAAGGTTGAGAACCAACTGGGAAGAAAGGTTAAAGCACTTCGATCAGATCGTGGTGGCGAGTATCTTTCAAATGAGTTTGATCAACACCTTAAAGACTGTGGCATAGTATTACAGTTAACTCCGCCTGGAACACCTCAATTAAATGGAGTGTCCGAACGGAGAAATCGAACATTACTTGATATGGTTGGATCCATGATGAGTCACACGGTAGTACCTGATTCACTATGGGGTTTTGCTCTTTTGTCAGCTGCTCTTATACTTAACCGAAGTCAGTCTAAAGATGTAGACAAGACTCCATATGAGATATGGAAGGGAACGGTTCCTAACTTGTCCTTTATTCGGGTTTGGGGCTGCGAGGCTTACGTCAAGTGGAGACACGAGGATAAGCTTGGCCCGCGATTGCTCAAGACATACTTTATTGGTTATCCAAAAGGAATGTTTGGTCATTACTTCTATTCGCCTACCAAACATCGAGTTTTTGTTGCGGCTAGTGCGAAGTTCTTAGAGAAAGAGTTTCTCGAGAAAAAGTCAAGTAATAGAACCTTCGATCTGTAGGAGATTCAAGAACCAACAACCGAGCAACTGATGGAGAAAGATGTTCCTTCAACTTCTGCTACGGTTAATATTCCTCAGGAACCTAGAAGGTCGGGTAGAGTCTCCATTCCTCTAGACAGATACATTGGTATGGTCGAGGAGAATGATAGAAATGACATTTTGCTCCTAGAGAGTAACGAACTCGCTACCTATAAAGGTGCCATGACCTGTTCTGACTCTAAGTTATGACTTGAAGCCATCCAATCCGAGATGGACTCCATGTATGAGAATGATGTGTGGGATCTTGTTGATTTGCCTAATAAGGTACGACCTCTTCAGTGCAAATGGCTTTATAAGATAAAGCATTCTATAGAAAGACAACCAGACACCTATAAGGTACGACTAGTGGCAAAAGGTTTCACTCTAGTGCAAGGATTTCATTATGATGAAATTTTTGCACCCGTAGTTATGCTGCGTTCTATTTCGATAATCTTAGCGATTGCCGCTTTTCAGGACTATGAAATTTGGCAGATGGATGTGAAAACCGCCTTCTTAAACGGTTATTTGGAGGAGGAATTGTACATGGTACAACCCGAAGGTTTCATTGATCCTAAAAATCCTAAGAAAGTGTGCAGGCTTAAGAGTTGGAATCATCGTTTCGACCAGGTGATAAAAGAGAACGGTTTCACTCGATCTCTCGAGGAACCATGCTTATATGTCAAGTCGAGTGGGAGTAAGATTGTCTTCTTGATATTGTATGTCGATGACATACTCTTGATTGGGAATGACATTCCTCTCTTATCTTTGGTAAAAGTATGGTTAAAGAACCATTTCCAGATGAAAGATCTGGGTGAGGCACAACGCATATTGGGGATCTGTATCTATAGAGATAGATCACGACGGATGTTATCACTCAGTCAGGAGTCTTATATAGATAAGATTCTTGAAAGGTTCAGCATGACCAACTCCAAGAAGGGGTACCTTCCAATGATTTCTAGGATGCATTTGAGTAAAGCTCAGGCACCCAAGACATCGGAAGAGGTCGAGCGCATGAGTCGTGTTCCTTATACATCAGCCATAGGATCGATCATGTATGCCATGATATGCACACGTCCAGACGTGGCATATGCATTGAGTATGACGAGTCGGTACCAAGGCAATCCAGGTGAAACACACTGGATGGGTGTTAAAAACATCCTTAAGTACTTACAAAGGACTAAGGTTTGGGTATTGACTTATGGAGGAGATACTAAGCTAAGCGCAATCGGTTACGCGGATGCTAGCTTCCGAACGGATCGAGATGACTCGAAATCTCAGTCTGGATTCGTCTTTACTCTTAATGGCGCTGCGGTCAGTTGGAAAAGTTCCAATCAGAGTGTTATAGAAGATTCTACAACTGACTCCGAGTACTATGCTGCTTCGGAAGCTGCAAAGGAAGCTATATGGATGCGTCAGTTTTTACAAGGACTAACCGTAGTTCCTAGTTCAAATGACCCAATCACCATATATTGTGATAATAGAGGTGTCATCTTCCAAGCTAAGGAGCCTAAGTCTAGCAACAAGTCTAGACATGTACTTCGGAAGGCTCACATGATCCGTGATTACGTAGAGCAAAAGGAGATAGTGATAGACAAGATTGCTTCGGATGACAACATCGCGGACCCTCTCACTAAACCGTTAAAATATGATAAGCATGAAGGGCACATTATTTCCATGGGAATTAAACGTGTTCCTGAGTTGTAGTAGCTGTTTATATGGATTAGATAAATGTGTCTTTTTCATATACTATTCATAACATCATCGTATTGTTTCATATTTTGTTTTTCATGTGGATTGTACGACAACATTGAACACCACAAAGTGAACTGAATTACATTATATTTGTTTTGGTCCGTAATCGCCCACATGAGGTGATAACTCTGGCAATTATATTGTGAAGTTGATTGATGGTGGGTTCAACGAGCCATAAGTCAAACGGTTGACTGATCGATCACAGATACGAGTTATAAAGATACCTCGTAGGACATCGTGACAACGTTATGGAGTCCTAAATGTGTAAGAACATTCAGTGCCAGGTCGTGGATAGGATGTCCATAGTGTTCCTAGAGTCCATTCTTTTGACTATCGACTGTCTCTTAAGATAAAGGCAGTTTTTGGGTGACTTTGGTTTATTTCTCATGGTCGACCGTAACAGGAGGCTAAACAGATTTTTACAGTGTCATTTCATACTATGCTTGTATCTGCAGGATTCGAGTTGAAGAAAATATTCAACCTTTCTCAGGTTTTGTTATTTCTCAGGGCCACTCGAGGAGTTGTAACTGAAATGCTTGGACATGCTCGAATAATGATTCGTTTATCAGTGAGGTTACTCTCTAGTCGGGAAAACCACTCTTGATATAGATCACTTGTAAAATACGACCTTTGTGAATACGGACTTTGCAAATTGTTTTACATTTAGTGGGAGAAATTTTGGATATGAGAATCGGTTATCGCACATACACTTGTGAGGACAAGTGGGAGATTGTTGGAGCTAGTGTCCTCCACAGTTAGTGTTATAACGTCTATAAATCTCTTACAGGTTCACAGGGTATAATTAGTATTCTTATCAGTTGATTAACGTTTATCGATAACGGTTGGCTTGCTAGAAGTTTGACGTTATTGTCATTTTAATGGCGGTGATCAACTGGTCCCTAAAAGTCACACCTAAAGGATGTGTTTGAGAGATATGATTATATGAAAAATATGATCATATTGATGCCTTATATGACTAAAAGGTTAGTCAATGTATATGACTAAAAGGTAAGTCAATGTAATGATGATACGATTATTTAATACGATTAAATTATACTGGCTGAGACGAATTAAATGTTAATTCGTAATTGAATATAAACTGTTATATATAATTAGTGTATATAATGTAATTATTTAATACGATTAAATAATGTAAGCTTAAACGAATTAAATGTTAATTCGTAATTAAATATAAAATGTTATATTTAATTAGCAAATTATAAATATACGATGTTTATAATTGACGTATATATTATAATAATACATACACATATTATACATTAAATAAATAAAAGAAGGAAGACTCTTGTCTTGACTATACTTCCTAAAACAAGTAGAAGAAAAAGAGGGAGACTCCTCCCTCTACTAGACCTCTACTTGCACGGCCAAAAGAGGAAGAGGAGAGTCTTATATAAACTCTTCTTCTCTACATGATTCATTCATTCATAACTTGACAAAAAAATCATCAGTTGTGACACCCTCAAATTTGCGGAAAGAAAAAAAAATAATTTAACTAAATAAAATATGAGAATACATAACGAAGGTGTCATAAATAAAAAAGGTTCATCACAAAACGGAAATAATATTATACAAAAGAAATATACAAGACGGGAGACATATCTCCCGTATAAATACGGAAATAAAAGAGTGTATAATAATATACAATCTAAGAACCGAATATAGGTCCAAGGTAAATACTTCGCTCGCTAGCTCGTCAATGTACCCAATGTATGCATCACAAACCAGCCAACCGCATTAAATATAAACACGGAAGCCACAGTCAGTGGGGAGTAACTCCGAGTTCTCCCAGCCACGAAATGTCGAGTTTAATTAAACATGAATAACATAAAAGCAATGTATATGGAAAATACAAAACTTAACATATATGATATGCTTTTCATGTTATGAAACAGATAACTAACAAATAACCTAGCATGTGAAAGCTATCATGTGAAACCGATAATAAACTATGACTCGAGGTAGGGAAGCTGGTATGCTAGCTCAGAGGTTCCTCTCAGAAACATGGCCATGATACACTCAAACCCTAATCAACACGTAATCATATGAATCAGTTAACAATCGGTAATCCAAACTCTATCAATCCTAGCCGGCTTGCATCTCACCTTCTAGAACTCATAGAATCATACAAACATGAAAGACCAATACTTCTAGAAACAGGCATAAGTTCTTAGAACAGTCAATAGTCGACTTCTGTAACTCGAGGCTATCCCACAAGGTAGGAAAAACATCCTAGTCCTAGACTGATCAGACCTAGCGACAACAGCTATTCCGTTCCCCGTCCCATGACATAACCGTCTATGAGAAACTCTACTAGGCGACCACCTAAGCAGAGATGGCTAGTACGTAAGCTGGCTCTAGTCCCAAAACGGATCAGGCAGCATGCCCCGACTTGGAATCAACCCACCAAGCGGGACACAAAAAGCTATCAACAATAGTGAAATATGCTCGTTAAAGATAGTACGGGCCTATCAATGTCATGGTCCAAGCTACTCATTTAGAATGAGAATGGTCAAGACGCCATATCTCATAATTCTCTATGGGTACTTAGTCAACACGACACCAACCATATAATAAAACAGTCACGGGAAAACATCCTATCCTGTGACTAATTGCATATCAATAATAATCAAATATCATATCGCCTCATATCTACTAAGGCTAATTCATAATTAAATACAACCTCACTTGAAGACAAATCCCCGACCCGAGTCCCGCGACGGGTCATCAGTCAAATCGGGGCTGAATAGATCTTAGTTTGACCAAACCCGTTGGATCAAACCGGCTAGAAACAGAGTCTTTATCACATAGACATAGACATAAAAATCAACATATTCCATACATGTTATTTTATTTACTTCTAACATGTGAATTATTATATTATAACAAAACCCCGTTTGACTTAACTAATATCCAATTAAACTACGATCTCGTCTTATAATTTATAACATGTGAGAAATAATAATTTTATGGAAAACCTTTTTAATTTAAATATTTTACTTATTAACATTTCCCACTTGCTAAATATTACAAAACACGATAAAAATGACGATAACTCAAAAACCGACACGAGTCCCAAGGTGGGACCCACGGACTGAATTGGGCCGGACCCACATGGCCTGATTTGGGCCCCACGGCCTAAATGGGCTAAAGTGGCTGATTTTTCTAACTTGTACTAAAACCGTTTTCTAATATTTCCCGCATGCTTTAACGTAATTAAAACCCGTCAAAACAACAATTAAACAACCAAACATCGACACAACCCAAAGACCAAAACCCGGACCCACCTTGACCAACCCAGACCGGGTCTGAACCGGCCTGGACCGGTCTGGTTTGGACCCGGTTCTTGCCCCTTTCTCGGTTCAATCATCAAACACCCCAAATCAATTCCAAACTTGTTTTTAATCATCAAACAACCATTTTAACAATCTTCCACACAAAATCATAAAAATCATAACTTATGGAAAATCATCAAAATTTATCAAGAACACTAAACTTGTTAAAAATTCATACAAAATCATAAAAATCATAACTTAGTAAAAATCATCAAAATTCTTCAAGAACACTAAACTTGTTAAAATTTCCTAAACAATATAAAAATCATAACTTATGAAAAACCATAAAATTCATAAAGAACAATAAATCAACATAAAAATTTCCTCCAACTTAAAAATCATCAAGAATCATAAAACCTCATAAAAATTTCATACAACATAAAAATCATCAAAAATCATAAAACAACATAATAATTACGACTTAACATATTACTAACTAAAAATCCATAAATCATAAAAACATGAACCAAAAATAAAGATGAACCAAAATCCAAATAAATAAAACTAAAGGCTATATTACAACTCAAATCCTAAATAACCATAACAGAACATAAACTAAAACTAGTGACATTAATTCGTCGAGTAAAACGGAATTGTTTACCTTAGCTAGCCAATCCTTAGCACAAATAATAAGAAAGTAAATAATTAAGAAAACCCTTCTACGAGTCTTCACCCGCAAATAGATAATAAGAGTCTCCAAATGCGTCTTCTAAAGCTCTTCCCCTATAAGAAATCCAAGAAACAATTATTAGAACTAAACTTAATTTTTCCATAATTAAATGTTGAAAACGACTTGACTGAATCGAAAATAAACCGACTAGAAGATGGAGAGCGAAGATGAGATCCTAGAAATATAAATTAGGAAAAAGATTTAATTAAGAAACGAAGATTTTATGAAGGTGTTGCTCAAGAACGATGAAGAACAAATGATGAACGATGAAGAACACGAAGAACGATTAAATAAAGTGATGTTTTGATCTTTATTTGATTTGTTGAAAGATGAAAAGTTGTTTGTGAGTTATGATGGGTGGTGGAGCCGTGTGTTTATAGGCAAATAAGGCTGTCGGATTTTGAATTCGTTGTTACGTAATTGACTCGCGTTTAATAATTATTTTACGGTAAACGATTACGATAAAGTTAATATCAAGATATTATGATATTGTAATGAAAAATAATGAAAATATCAAGGCTTAAGAGTGGGTAAGTGTGCCGTGTGGGATTGTGATTGTCGGGTCTGATTTCGAGCGTTTTGCGTAATTCTCGTTAACTGATCGATAAAGCAAATAGTGATCTAGATATTATGATTTTGTAATCAAAAGTAATACAAATATCAAGGGCTATTAGAGAGGAAAATGAGCCGTGTGGTCTTGTGCTTGCCGGGTCTGTTTTTGCTCGATTTGCGTAATCTCCGTTGCCGGATCGATAAAGTAACAAATATCTAAGATATTTGTATTATTTTAATCGAATCAATTAAAATATCCAATCGTGAGTGGAAAACGATGACATGGCCTCGTGACTCATGCCAAAGTCGAGTTTCGATTTTGTTGCGCGCTTTACGATGCGTCGTGAATAGTTAAATGACGATTGGTTAAAACCCGTAAAAGTTATTCTTTAAATTCCAAATAAATTCTAAATAATTTTATTAAATTATGACAAATCTTAATAAATCGAAATAAAAATAAATCAAAAATATTATTTTTTTTTAAATAAAATTTCGGTCTTCAAAATCGCAAGCCGAGTCGGGAAAAGTCAACGGAAGTCAAAATCGACTAAAAAGTCGGGAAAAGTCAAAATGACTTAAAAGTTCAGAAAAGTTTAAGACGACTTTAAAAGCCAAGAAAAGTAAATAACAACTTTAAAAAGTCAAGAAAAAGTCAAAGACGATTTAAAAGTCAAGAAAAGTCAAAGACGACCAAAAACGGTCTTTTCATGAAATCTCTCAAAAATTCCAAATACGAACGCGGAATTTCAAAATACGACTCGTAACAAAAATTCCTATATTAAAAACTTAAGTTCTACTGAAAAGTATCCATAAGCTATTGCTTAAGCAAATTGGGTACTTTTCGGGTTGTTACAATCACCCCTCCTTTTAAAAAGTTTCGTCCTCGAAACTTAGAAGACGGACGTAACCTATATGTGGGTCATATTTCAAACTGTTAAAACATATTTGTAGTATAAATACGGTCTTATTTCTACCGGACGGCAGGTTTTCGTCAGCATCACTAAATATCGATAGCAGGTCGAAACTCAACGGTAAATCGAATAGGAAAAGAGGAAAGAAAGAAGGAAATTTACCTCAAGCAAAGAGCTCGGGATATTTGGCTAATATTTTAGCTTCGGGTTCCCAAGTTTCTGATTCGACGTTTCCACAACGCCAAAGGATACGAACTAAAGGCACCACCTTGTTTCGGAGTTGTTTGTTAGCCCTTTCAAGTATACGAATCGGCCTTTCTTCCAAAGCCAAATTAGGTTCCAAGTCCAACACTTCTTCTTGAATAATATGACTCGGATCACTGATATCCTTCTTCAATTGCGAAACATGGAACACATCATGAACTTTGCTCAAGTTCGGAGGCAATTCCAGACGATAAGCAACAGGACCAACTCTTTGAAGCACACGAAACGGTCCAATATATTTAGGACTCAACTTCCCTTTCACGCCAAACCGTTTCACTCCTTTCATTGGTGATACTTTAAGGAATACACGGTCTTCAACATCAAATTCAAGCGGTCGACGACGAACATCGGCATAGGATTTTTGTCTATCTTGAGCGGCCTTCATTCGTTCACGAATGACTTGAACTTGATCGATCGTTTCAGTAACAATGTCGGGACTCAACATATGATCATCTTGTACTTGATCCCAACAAACAGGACTACGACATTTCCTACCGTACAAAGCCTCATAAGGTGACATCTTGATAGAAGCATGATAACTGTTGTTATAAGAAAATTCCACCAAAGGCAAACTCTTCTCCCAAGAAGCATGAAAGTCCAAAGCACAAGCCCGAAGAAGGTCTTCTAAAGTTTGAATCGTTCTCTCAGTTTGACCATCAGTCGCGGCATGAAAAGCTGTGCTCATCAATAATTTACTCCCCATGGCTTCTTGTAAGGCTGTCCAGAACCGGGAACCGAATCTTGGATCACGATCTGAAACTATACTTT
>JAIUZE010016853.1:0-16592 GCA_022085475.1 Heliosperma pusillum
TTGTAATTTTATTATATATTTTGTAATTATTTGTAATACCGGAGTTTCCCAAAGACGGTGCCATTCGAAAAGGGGTTCCGCGAGAGACGGTGACCTTGGGAGGCGTGCTTATGAAGTTCAAGGGACCAAAGGAGTTGGTTTCCGAATTTGTAATAGATTATATGATTTTTATTCTAGGAAAGGCCATACTAGGAGTTTTACTTTTATGCTTGCATTTTATTTAATATGTTTCCAAATCGCCATAACATGACATGCATATTTTATCGAGTATTCGACCGTGTCAATTAAAATTATCGTTAATTCATCGATTTAGTTCACTTAAACGAGATAGATAATAAATTTTCATGACCTCTCATAATAAATAATTGAGATCAAGCCTTACCAAATTGTAGAACCCATGAATCCCAATTTCGCAAGGAAGTAGGCTCGGCTCACCGGGGTGCTAAACTTGTTACGTTGGGTAAGTGGGGTAATAAAAGTTATTATTTAGAAATTTGGATTGAGCTCAACGGAAGTATTCGCGACCGTAGCCGCATGTGTTCCGGGCTTAAGATAAATATTAAAGTAATATTATCGACCGAGAGTTCTAATGTAGAATCGATTAAAGAGTTAATCCACCGAATTATGTTAATGAGGGATGAATCGGCTTACCGTGCCCAAGTTAATATGAATTTGGATCTCGGAATCATTTATAATAGTTGGGTAGAGGTTGTTGGAGCTAGTGTCCTCCACAGTTAGTGTGATAACAGCTAAGGTTGATAGGGTATACTTTGTATTATAATCAGTTGATTAACGTTTATCGATAACGGTTGGCTTGCTAGATAAGTTTGACGTTATTGTCATACAGATGGCGGTGATCAAACTGATCCCTAAAAGTCACACCTAAAGGATGTGTTTGAGAGATGTGATTATTTGAGAAAATAATCATATTGATGCCTTATTAAATGACTAAAAGGTTAGTCGATGTATTTGACTAAAAGGTTAGTCAATGTGATGATGATACGATTATTTAATAACGATTAAATAATGTTAGCTGGTAATTGAATATAAAATGTTATATTTAATCCATGTATATAATGTTGGTCTAAACTAAATGTAAACTGTTATATTTAAGTTGGCGGATATGTATTACACGATATTATTATAGTGTATTGGTCCGGCATTACTCGGTTTATGTGACGGTCCATTACTAGTAATAATTAGAATACATATTACATTATGTACATACTAAAATGATATGCTAATTACCTAATAGAGGTTGAGATAAATATGGAAACTAGGGTTTTTGATTATGGATATTTTTCTTTCCTCTTGAATTCTCGGCTCAAGGGTGATAAAAAGAAAAAAAAAGGAAACCCTAGATGACTCTAATCTCACGGCACACCTAGGGTGAAAAGAGAAGAAAAATTCTGATTTGTGCCTCTCTTGTTCATCTTCATAGTCATCATCAATTATACACACAAAATTAGAAGTAATTTTTGGGTATTCGTTCTAGCACGACGAAGGCATTTCTTGAACCATCTTGGGTGTAACGATTAGGAGAATACCTATTTTGGTATTTGTTCTTAGGCCTTTTACTAGGACGGAAGGTTATTTCTTAATCTCTTGTTTTATATTATGCAATTTCATTTATGACTAGATATTCATATAGTTATAATTTCATTATAATCCGAAATTTTAAAGGGAAGTATACCAATATTTCCCACAGAGGTAGCTATTTAAATGCTAAATTTGTTTAAAAATGTTTACGAGTATATTTAAAATAATAAATGTTGACATTTCTTTTATATCTTAAAATTTGTAGTCACAATCATTTATTCGCAATGGCAAATGGTAATTCATCCACCACCACCAATGCTCCAACTCTCACGAATGTTTCATGGCTTCGATCCTTCATGGATCGATGCAAGTTAGAAAAGAATGGCGCTAATTTTGCCGATTGGGATATGCAACTCCGCTTGGCCGCGGAAGGTGATGACAAGCTTCGTTTCCTTACCAATGCCTCTCCGGAAACACCTAATGAAGTTCAACCGCCGCCGCAAGGCGAGCCTATGAGGCTTACCACAAAGAGTCCACGAGCGATCAAAAACGTTTTGATTTTCTCTATGGAGGCCGATCTCCAAAGGAGTGTCATAAAGATGAGCACGGTGCATGAGATCTATGCCAAGCTTGTGACCATGTTTTCACAAGCTCTTAGGATCATACAATATGAGACGGCTTCCGCCTCTTCGACATGAACCTAAAAGAGGGCCAAAAAGTTAGCTCTCATGTACTTAAATTGATTGAGCATGTTGAGACTCTTAAATTGCAGGGGATGACCATTCCCGAACAAGTCGTTATTGACCGAGTTTTACATTCCTTGGGGAAAATCAAAGTATATGTGCAATTCAGGGTAAACTATAATATGCAAAACATGAAAATATCTCTTCATGAATTGCACAAGATGCTTGTGCAAGCCAAGAGAGACATGGAGCTAAATGTTAGCACCTCCAAGGATGTGCTCTATATAAATAATAAGAGCAAGGGGAAGTTCAAAAAGGGTGGTAGTAAAGGAAAGAAGCCCTCCATCTTCAAGGGCAAAAGTAAAGCAATTGAGAATAGCTCACCCATGCCCAAGTAGGGTGCCTCCAATGAGGACAAATGTCATCATTGTAATGACGTAGGGCATTGGAAAAGGAATTCCCCTAAATATCTAGGAGATATCAAAGCAGGAAAGGTTCTTCCAGTAGGTAAATAATTATCCCTATCGATTATGTTATGATCTCAACATTGGTATAAGATAAAAGTTGTGATTCTTACCGTTCTTATTGTAATTAGGGCATGCAAGCAAAGATAAAGGCAAGGACAAGCAAGCCTAAGGAAGCTTGGCCTCGAGATTGTCTCCCCTTTTGATTGTATTATGGTTGTTTAGGACATTTTAATTTCCTTATTGGACATGGAAGATTTATTTTCAAGAACAATTTGTTGTAATTGAATATTTGGTGACTTGGTTTCCAACCCAAGTCACTCGGTTTGTTGAAACGTTTTGTTCTAAAAACTTGTTGATGAGTGATATTTTGTACTAATTTATCCCCCGTTTTATCTTGATTTCTATATGATTTATGCACTTTGTTAAGTGATTAACGAGCTAATATTTCTATTCTAGTTGTTTTGCGTGTTTTGACTCATTTTATAGAAAATGAAGCGGTTTTGCTATATTTTTTTACTATTTGGAGCAAAGGCATTAGAATACGAGTTTTCAAGGAACCGATGATAGCCATTTCACGATTTGACTATGATTCCGCTACATCCTTCCTCGAATGGACTTATCTTGGACTTTGACTTGGTTTCTCAAAGGAAAACATCAACCCAAGTCAAAGGAGGACTAGCCCTAGCCCAAGCCCAATTACGTATTACATTGACCAAGACCAAGGCATAAGATTCCGTGCCCAAAGACAAGATTGGAAGAGACGGAAAAATCCATCTGGGTTACATACCTGATCGGATTACCACATACCCGATCGGGTATGTTTGCGGGTGAACGTCTCTTGGCTCTTCTTCTACCAAGCTTAAATGAAGTGATTAAAGGCTTTGTCTAGGGTATGAATTTGGACGCGGATGTGCAGCCATGCAGCCCTATAAAAGCCAAGGATTAGCACACAAATAAACATGAATCAACACACAACTTAGAATACAATTTACAACTCACAACCTAGCATTACATCTTTCTTTTATACAAGTTTTAGTTCATAGTTTATGCAATTCTAGACTATTTTTTAGAGCAATTTCCTAGTACTTCTCTAGTGTTTCAATAAGTATTTGTCATTACATTGGGTTGGATATTTGTTCTTTATTTTCGTTCTTACATAATTTACATTCCAATCTCGGTAATTCTCTATCCTTTACTTATGCAATTTTCATCATGAACTTTAATCTAATTAGTCTTGTTTTCATATTATTGTTGTTAGGAAACTCATCTAAAAGTAATCTAGTCAAGACCGAAATATTGTTTAACATGTCATATTGTATTTTGCTTAATCATATAATCATAAAATTCACCATTAGAATCATTACTAATATAATCACCATAATCATTGTAGAACTTCTATTTCATAGTTTAATATTGTTCATCATTTTCCTATTAAGTTACTTAATCACATAAATTAGATATAACATTGTAAGATTATCATTGTGTAAATACAATAAATAGAGTTGTAATATTGAAATGATTTACTAGTTAAAATGAATTAAAAGAAGAGTCGATACCAATAGAACCACCTAGTTTGTTTCTTCCTTTGGTTGTGCCAAATTCTATAACTTTGTTTAGTGGCCATGAACAATTGTTTGTATTAGTCAATTTCCGTCTTTGTAACGAGAGTTGGGATGGGAATTAGGATTACCAATAGGGGTTTAGTGACCTAACCATACTGAGAGGACCTTAGGACCCATTAAAAAGTCGGTACAAATCCGAGAGGAATATACCGCTACTAGGCTTAGACAATCGTAGTAATTCTAATGTTGGTATCAATAAAGCTTTTTAATCGTTTTACATGAATTTCTCTTTCACTATATCAATTTGAGTAGATAGTTTATTTTACCGTTTTAGATAGTTTATTTTATTGTTGTTTAGATAGTTTACTTTATTGTCATTAGCTAGTTTATTAGTTTAGTTAGGTATCCTTTCAATACTTGTCATTTTAATTACCGTCAATTAGATTAGATTTATTTTATTGCAATTTACATACTTGTCATTTAAATATCGTCATTTACATACTTGTCATTTTATTTAATGTTAGTAGTCTAGACAACCACCTCAAATGACTCGAACTTAAATGAAAATCACTCCATAGCAATTCATAGTTAACAGGTACTCCCTGAGGATCAACACCCTACTTCCCTAATTACATTCCTTATGTTGTTAGCCTAAGTGTGGGTAATTATTTTTGTATCGGGACCGCGACATAACCGATCACTTGTCATTGTACACCACTTGCAATAATAAAATAATTTGTATCGACTCAAATTGATGACATTAGTATTATAATGATTGGATCATTCTAATAAGTTCAAAAGCTAAGAATTCGATTCTTACTTTGAAAGATCAAATTGTTAAAACAAAATTGAGTTATTGAACTCAAAGTAGGGAATCTACCAAACCAATTGGCCACACCACTTATAAAGATTGTAAATGACATGAATATTGAGTCCACCTCTTTAGCTTATAAAACTAGTCTATCTCAAAGTTAAGATTCAATGTCTTTACAATGAAGTCTTTAGTAGATCACTTGAGGTCATGTTGTGATACTTCTACCTCCCTGAAGAGTATAAGTACAAAATTGTTTGTGGCTGTGACAACCCTTGCGAATGCGGAAATATATAACATACAAGCATGTGAATTATATAGCGGAAATATGAAGCTTTTAAAAACTTTTATACATGCAAGAAGAAGTATACGAGGGTTGTCAAATATTACAAACAAAATAGAATATACTACAAAGAGACGAAGTCTCTCAAAATGTTATCAATATCAAAGTGATTAGCAAACTAGCTAATAAACGTCTAGAGGTGTTTCATCCAGGGACAACGCCCGCTAGCTCACACCCGAACCCAAAATACCAGAAGCAAAAAGCCATCCAATCAAGCAACCTGTTCATCCATGAAAAACATGAACGCCACAGTCAGTGGGGAGTAACTCCGGGTTCTCCCGAAATTCCATGGATCTCTGAATTCCAATACGAACTCGGAATTCAAAATACGACTCGAACCTAAATTCTATTTTAAAAACTTACCTTGCTGAAAGTATCCTTAAAAATTTACTAGAAAGTTGGGTACTTTTGCGGGTTGTTACAGTTGGGGTGCACAAATGTGCGTCGGGAGCGTTATAGCTCTGATACTAATTGTGACACCCTGCGATTTCACAGTAAAGTAAACACATAGATTTGTAGCAGAAAAATACGAGATTTAAAAAACTTTAAAAGAAAAACCGCGAATGTCACTATATTATAAAACCAAAACATAATTTAATAAATTGTTTATACAAATTGTATCTTAAATAAATACAAGGGACATCGATCCCTTGATAAAACACACTGAAGATAATAAACTAATATAAACTACACGGTAA
Source organism: Heliosperma pusillum (assembly GCA_022085475.1). Lineage (NCBI taxonomy): Eukaryota > Viridiplantae > Streptophyta > Magnoliopsida > Caryophyllales > Caryophyllaceae > Heliosperma > Heliosperma pusillum. The sequence goes on from JAIUZE010016853.1 coordinate 6,104, forward strand.
GGGTGAATCACTGTAAGAACAACGCTCGCTAACTCACTCACCACAACCCCATGCAAAAACCAACCTGCAACCTGTTCATTCATTAAAAATGAATGCCACAGTCAGTGGGGAGTAACTCCGGGTTCTCCCAGCCATATCACAAGTAAACATACATAAACAACAATTAAACATGTAGAATCTTATATACAAGTGAATCATGTGAAGTACAAACATACATTTCAAGATAATTTGATATAAGCATGTGAAATACCAAACGATAAGCACCATGTTATGAACCAACTCGGGAATGACACCCATAGGCAAATATATACACATTAGGGCTTACATCTCACCGTTAGTGACATATACTTGATAAGGTGGAGACTCGCATTTCAGTCCGTTATGATCTTAAAATCGGACTCTACTCGAAAATCGGAGTGGGAAACACCCACCTTGAATATTAAAGCCTGCTACTACCCACCTTCTCAAAACAAACCACCACAAATATCTAAATCCCTTCTAAAATTTCAGCAACTTTCTCCTTCTTCCTCAAACACGAAACCACCATTAAAACTCCATCACTTTATAATTTTAATACGAAAGCCATTTCTCCGTCTCTCAACGAAACTCGACGATTTTTATATCAATATTCTCCACTCATCCTCATTTTCATTTTCATACCATAAAATATCAATTTCCTTCAACTTTCTATAAAACCCCATTTTCTAGATCTAAACTTAAGACGGACATAACTTCTTCGTTTCTTAACCAAATTCAATTCCGTTTAATTTTTCGGAATCCTCTCACCGTCCTCTTTCTTTCTAGCCAATAAAAGATCAAAACTTTTAAACTTATTTTTATACTGTCTTGTCCAGATTTCGGTTTTTGGGTCGTGTCGCGTTATTTATCGGGAAGATTTGTATTTTGAAGATTTTGGGGAAAGGAATTCATGTGGGTTGATGATTAGGTTGGAATCGAAGATTTGAAGTGCTAATCGAGGTAACGGTGATGGGTTACTTGATATCAATTTACGTTTTTAATGTTTTAATTGTAGTTTTAGTTGGAAAAGATACAATCTTTGCTTTAATTTCATGAGAAAACATGCTTGTTGCCCTTTGATATGTGTGAATTTAACCTTTCATGCTTTCTTTCACTAATCATATGCTAAGTAGTTTTCAAGTGATTAATTATGCTCATTTAATATGTTGGAACTAGTGTTGGGCATTAAATATGTTTGGGTTTTGCTTTAATTGATGTTTATTCAATGATTGGTGATGATTAATGTACATTCAATGTGGTTTGATGCTAGTAAATGTTGTTGGAATTGGATAAGTAACCATGGAATTTTGATTGGTTGTTGTTGTTGCTGAAATCCCGTGTTTGTAGTCCCAGCCGGCCGACCGGCTGGGGCACGTCAGAAGTGAAATGGTTAATTCGTAGAATTTTGATGATGTGTAAGTCTCAGCCGACCGACTGGCCGCCGGTCAGCCGACCAGCTGGGAACCCTTGATGAATTTGGCTTGCGTCCCCAGCCAGGTAGCCGGCGGCCGGTCACACCCACCGGCTGGGGATCCCCTGTATTTTTATTGTTGTACTTGATGTTGTTGTAGTGCCAGCCGGGTAGGCGGCGGCCGGTCCCCCTGACCGGCTGGTAACCCCCTGTAGCTTATTCTCATTTATTTTCCATATGACTTCACATGTAATAGTGTGTAAGGTTTGTTTATCGTATAAACTTACGTAAGAACATTATATATTCATGTTTAGAATATATGATATCTCATATGCTTATATCATATGTTTTGTGACGGTTTTTGATATATCCCCTCTTAAGTCGGTTCTACCTTATGTTTTGATTTGAGCAGTACTTGTTGAGTGCTATGAACTCTCATTTCCCGGCTACACCTTATCCTTGTTAGACTGGAATGTCGGAGCGATGGGGTGTTTCCTTGATGCTTGTATGCATGTTTTAATGGGGATATGACGACGCTGTTGGGAGGTGAACGCAATGCGTTGATCGACCCGGCCGTCAAATGTCGGATCCTTGCAAGGTGGTGTCATTGCATGTAGTGTACTGCTTGATTATTATTCTTGAGCTCTTTTCGCCTCTTTCGAGTAGTTTGACCGAATTTGGGGTACTCAGATTCTTTGCTTGACCGAGTCTTGGATGCGAAACGTTTATCGCATGTCGAATCGGAACACGTTTATTCCGAGAGTCTGGCTAGGTTTAGACTAGGACCGTATTATTATCGTCGTCCTACTGGGAGGAAATGAGTCTTTCATATACGAAACGTTTCTCGTGTATGGTGTAACACCCGCAAATGTACCCTATTTGTTGGAGTAAATGTCCTCCACAATAGTGCATTTATATAATAAATTTCATTTGGAAGATATGTGGCATGATTAGTATACTTTATTACTCCACGTCAGTTGATTAACGTAAATCGATAACGCTCAGCTGACTAGAGTTAGACGTTATTGTCGTATATGATACAGTTTAATTAGTCCCTCGCGTATATTTGATATACGTTTAGTTATGTGAGTTAGTTATTGGATATTGAGTTAAAGTACTCGAGCCAATTGATTTTATTAGTCAATTATACGATAATTGACTGAATAAACTTTACGACTTATTTTAATACGATTAAATAAGATTTGTTTAGTGATTAATTGTTAATTCACTAAATTAGTTGAGGTTTAGTATATATTTTGAGGTAGAGGTAATTAGTTAATTATATTTACAAGGAGTTGTAAAATAAATTAACTAGGCATTGTGGGACCCATTATATATTGATATAATGGTAAAATATTACTTAAAAGTTGAGTGTATATTATTTATTAATTTGAGTCATATAATTGTTACATGATCAAATTAGTACTTAATTATATAAGATAATCAAACATATGATAATATGTATTTGTGAGACAAATATCAAAAATCAAAATGGATCATATAATGCACATGGTGGACGTTTCATAGTAGCTTGTAGTAACAATTTGTTTTGTTGAAGTCTACACTCCACCTTTAGCCATGATTACCTACTATGCTACATGTCACGATAGCCTATTATGACATCTTATGATTATACTAACCAACACTCAACATTCATGCATGTGAATAAAAATAAGAGCCCATGATCACCCATTTTGGTGTTGTTGTGGGTGAGAAAAGGATAAAAAAGGACTCAAGAGTTGTTCTCTTTTCGCTCATTTTAATTCATGCTTGCTCAATTTTTTCTCTCATGCATTCATCTCTCTAAAACTCACATAAATATTATATACTTCATATATTAGTAATGTAGTAATATTTCTAGTATCATTTAAGGGATAATACTATATTTATCTAGTTAATAAATATAGTGTTTAATTGGGTTAAATCTTGGGTGCAATTTGGAAGGAGACCTTCTACTTTGGAGGTTATTTTATGAAGGATCATCCAATAATTTCATGCTCAAGAACAATAAGAAGGAGTTCTTATTGTGCCCATATTGAACCGAAAATTCCCAATGTAATGATGTTTTCGTCTTATCTTTTCTTTTATGCTTTTATATTTGCATGCATGATAACTAGATCCTAAATCATTAAGTTAATTTAATTTAATGAACTAATTAGAGGAGTCTAATTAGAGGTCTAGGACTTTCATGTGGTATCAGAGCTCAATTGTTACATGCATGTCGATTTTAAGCATTAAAATCGAGTTATACGATAACTTGGGTAAAATTGAAAATTTGTGTTAAAAATTGGTTTGCACGAAATTTTTGATTTGCATGCATACCTAATGACCTCAAAATGGTTGTGGTCAAATTTGGTGATTTTATGGATTAATTTGCTATTTATTTTGATTTATGGCCTTTAAATCATGTTAATATGCATGTTTTATGTTAAAAGTTAACTAAAAATAGTTGCATGTTGATTCTGGCCATGAAATTTTGATATGATCTCACATGCATGTTGTACATACTGTATGTAAAATCTCGAGACTTTTAATTAAGTTTTGCATGATGATTGATTTTTATAAGATAAAAGTCAATAAAGTGAGATTATTATGATCATAAAATTGAAACGTCCTTTTCTGGTCTTGAAAAGTTTTGGTACATTTTATAATCTGATTTATATCATCTTGGTGAAATTTTATAATTTGTTTCACTATTTTACTATATTTAATGGTTTTTATTTGATAAAACCGTTGAATATTAAGTTATTTGTTCATAACATTTATTCAAAATTTTTTGGCAAATGTTTCTGATTTTTAGAGTTCCTGGAAATGTTCCAGAATGTACAAAACTTTTGGTTTCAAATTTTTATGAGTTTTATATTTTATTTTGGGTTTATTTCATAAATGTTATGATTAAACATCTATATTTAGCAAATACGATCAATTCGAACTAATTAAATACAAACAAAGTTAGTGGGGACTAATTTTGAGTTCTAAATAAGTTTAGATAATTATTTTGAGCTTAAATACGATTTAAGTGTTGATTAGTGATTTTTAATGGTTAAAAATCGATAAAATCCATAAAACCGAGCTAAAATGACCATGATAAGTTTTAAGGGCGATTTTGGCATGATTTTTTTTACAGCATTTTATTTATGTTGTTATTGTTGAATGAATGAATGTCATTTATTTAATTTTTTATACAAGTTGTACCTAGTATGGCCTAGATTATTTTAATCGGTATTACCCGTAATGTAAGGGAATACTGATTCGGTTGTAATTTTATTTGCGATCTCGTATCGCCATTTGTAATAATTTAATTTCATTTTCTAGATCAAATGTATAATTGGATTTTTATTTGTATCTTTTTGTAATTAATTATTATGAAGACGAAGATTCCCGAAGTCGGTGTTCCAAAAGACGGTGCCTTTTTGGAGCGTGTTCCATGAAGAGGCAAGGGGCCAAGGAGTTGGTTTCCGATTTTGTAATCTACTATTTAATTAGATTAGCTAGGTGGCCATACTAGGATTTATTTTTTCTTGCTTTATGTTTTTTCCGCACATGCCAAAATCGCCAACATGCATTTTTTATTTCTCGATTGTCAATTCAAAGTTATTCAAAATTCACCGACTTGGTTCGCTTATAGGGAATTAATAACTAAATTGACAAGACCTCTCACATGACTTAAAAAAATTGAGATTAGCCTTACCAATTAGTAACACCTATGAATCCCGTGTTCATTAGGGCTACCACGCTCGTGGGTCCCTTTTTACCTCGGGTAAGTAGGGTGATATGATCACAAGCTAAAATTGGATTGGCCTCAACGAGATAAGCGTTATCTTGGGACTAGGAGATGGATTTAGTTGAAATCCGTCAACCAAGAGTTCTAAGGGTATAATTAGTCAAGTATTGACTTACCATTTTTAGATAAAGGTAGCATACGATGACTATTTTTGTCTAAAGATGGGTCTTGGAATCACTTATATAATTTCGTGAGGGGTCATTATACGAGTGACTTGTTTAAAATCGTTTTACAAGTAAATTATATATTAGCAATGAATGTTTATTTTCCGTTCATATTTATTTTATTCGCGCAATGACAAATATTTTTCCTTCTACGAACTTATAAATCCGTTCAATCGTGGAAAGGAGTTTCCATTATTTTATATGGTAGCATTTTGATTGCGATCTCCGTTTAAACCACCGTAGCTAATGACAAAATGAATTTTTCTTTTGATCCTCATATTCACCATCGCAAATGTCTCTTCTGAAGAGTATATACATAAGTCACACTTAGTCAAAAACGTTTTGATTTTGTTTTAGTGACGTCATCATATTACAACGGTGCATCAATCTTTTTGCTCCAACGAAAATATTTGTAATTTTTTTGGTATGTCGTCATAATGCTCCTTATCGAGGCTTACCTCAAAAGAGGCCAAATCAGTTGGGACGACTAGGTTTCTCGATTTATTTGAAATCACGATTAACCAAATACCGTAGTCACTTTATGAAAGGTTTATCCTTTTTTAAGGTAAAACCATGAATGAAATAAAGAGTAATCTTCATTATAATTCTAATCTACTTGTTTAGGTAGAGATTCATAAAAGTGAGTGGGAGCTCTAAGAGGGATGTTTATATTCTTAATTGTTAAGAATAAAACGAGGTTCAAGAGTAGGTTCGCACGATGTTGGGACAAGGCGAGGGAAAAAGGCAAGTCTATTTTGAATAGTAAAAGTCAAAATCCAAGCAATGTGTCAAACCCAACCTTTGATGATTCTATTCTTACAGTGTAGGACACAAGAAAAGAATCTGCCCCAAGTTTTCTAATGAGTTAGAAATTGGGTGTACTATTTTCACCCATAATATCTATATGTTCGACATTTATTTTGCTAAAATGCAAGTTTTGGGTATTAGATACCCATTATGGTTTTCATCGATGTATTCAATGCATATAAATATGATTCGTGCGACGACTAGCCATGATTAAATGTCAACCTACAAGGGAAATAGAACTATTGTAGTTTTTATTTCTATAAAGACATATAAAAGTTATAATGTACTCAATCTAGTTTTGGATTTAGAGGTATACTTTAATAAAAGTTATTAAGTACACGATCTCTAAATAATGAATATAGTATCCACTTTAGTGTACGACACAAGTGTTTCACTTTTGTGAATAGAACAAGCGTTGTTTCCTTTTTATACCTATACTTGGTCAATGGTTATGCCATACCAATCAAAGGTAATTATATTCTTGACCTAAAACTAAAATAAGTGCTCAATAATCCTACATTGACCACGAGAACAAAGCGTTTGTGACTCGTGATGCTGTCTTTCAATAAAATATGATTATTTCTTGATAAGACAAGTGGGAGAAAATGTTTCTTAGAGCCACAAACTGAGCATATGGTCCGGAAAAAGTTTCCTCACTGCTTGTTCAGTAGTTGTTTCTTCGGAACCTAGGAGGTCAGGTTGGAATTTTATCACTCCTTAATAGTGATAATTCTAATTTGTGACTTATAAAAGACTTGTTTCTAGTCCCAACTTCTTACTATGGCTTAGAGTCATACGATTCGTAATGGACTCCATGCATGATGGTCAGGTATGTGACCTGGTAAATTTTACTTGAAGAAGTACGACCTCTTCAATGTAAATTGATTTTTAAGATCGAAATTTGCATGGATGAACATTAAAATGTTTTCAAAGATAAATTGGTAGGCAAAGAGTTTACACCAATTGCAATGCTTTGATCCATTCGTTAACACTTAATGATTAAGGCATATCATAGTAGTATGATGTCAATTGGATCTCAAGAACCACCTTCTTGAGTACGATTCTAGAAGAGGTAGAATATTTTATATCCATCTGTGGGTTCGTCGATCCTAATTATTCTAAGTTAATTTTGCAAGCTTAAGAGGATGTCTTAAGTAAGTACTAAAGAGTTGGAATTAGTGTGTTAATCATGTTGTAAAAAAATTTGTCGATATCTCGAGGAATTATGTTGAGTACATGAAGTTTAGTGGAAGTAATATGGTTTTCATCAGTCTTACATGTGGAGACATATTGATCATTTTAGATGATGGGAGATTTTGGAGAAGTAGAATACATATTTTAGATATCTGGATTTATGAAGATAAATCTAAAAGGATATTAGCATTAAGTCAAACTTCTTATGTTGATAAGATCTTTGATTAGTTCAAGGAAGTTGAACACATAATAATTGATTCCTTTTGCTTCCGCTGCGGGATCAATTATATACGCTGTGATGTATACTTAATCCGACATTTTGCATGCCTTGAGCATGACGAATCATTTGCAATCAAATCCAAGTGAGAGTCACTTGATAGCCATAAAGAACATCCTTAAGTACTTGCGAAGGACTAAAGATATGTTCCATGTGTTTGGAGTTTACAGTGAGTTGTGTGTAAGGGGTTACACAGACTTCAGTTTCCAAACTGATCAAAGTGATTTGAAATCACGAACTGGCTGTGTTTTATAGAAGACTTATCTGTTGGAAGAGTTCTAAGCAGAAAAGACTATTGGAAAGGTTCCAAGTAAGAGTGACATTTCCAAATATAAATGTCTTGTATCCGATGGAAGTGTTCCAGGCAGTTTATCATTGCGGATTTCACAACGGAAATGGAGTACATTGCATCATATATGAAAGTAGCTTGGATTCGACAATATTGGAGGGACTAGAAGTAGTTCCTATAGTTGTATATCTTATCCCATGATACTGGTAAAACAGTGGAAGCTATCATTAGGCTAAGGGGCCTAAGTTTGGATTCAGACCTAGACACGTACTCAGAAAGTTACAACAGTTTGTCTAATTTACATAATTAAAATTACATAATTAAAATTAAAATTACACTGGTTTACGCACTACGATCAGTCGTTTTGATGTAATTCACTGGTAAAACAGTGAATTTTATTTGTTGTAATTTCAAAGAAGACTAAAGATGGAGATTGGAGCTCACTCCCGCTACATGGACCAAGAAGGGTGATCAAGTCAAGCTTCGAGGGTCCAATCAGTTGGATTCCAAGTTGTATTTCATTCTTTTTGGTAGGATAGGCCACAGTAGGACATGTTTTTCCCTCTTACGTTTTTCATTCTCGTTTACTTTCCATCACATGATAGATAATTGCATCATATTCCGCCTAAACCAAACCACCTAAACTAAAAATGCATGAAAATGATTCATACAGTTTGAATATTTTAATCATGGACATACAGATGTCACTCGCTTTTAGGGCCATCACCTTAGTTAAATCATTCTCGAGTTGCTAGAAATTCGTTCACTTAAAATGAATTAAAGTTAAGATGATGGGACCTTCCCCTATAACTAAAATTGACACTAGTCTTTATAGGGAAAACTACTATGAACCCCTTCTTCGTCGGAAGTCATAATATGACCCCTTCTACGTTGGGTAAGTAGTGAGTGTTGACCTATTTTATCTCAACATTATAGTACGAGTAATATCTCGTGAATATGATGGACTAAAGATAGAATTTACAGAAATTTATCGACCAGGAATTCTAAAAGTAGAATTAGCTAAGAGGTTGGCTTATCAATTTACAGAAGTTGAGTCTTGGGATCATTTATATAATTCTTGAGGGAGGTCAATTGTATTAATGCACGAGTCATCGCATTAAACAGTTTTTCATTAGACTCAAAATTAAAACGATGAATACTTATCATACTTATTTTCTTTTTCACAGTTTTGAATTCGTTATATACAGATATGACTGTTAAATAACAAAATGGCTGGCCATACTGATGACCCAATGCCAAGTGCCACGCTCGGATGTGAGTCCTGGCTTAAGATGTTCATGGACATTATGAATAAGTTTTGCCTTTCATGGACGCTATTGATCCAAAGTTTTGCCTTTCCTGTTAAAGAGAAGGGAAAGAGCATTTCCCTAATCTGCTCTTGGGATACTCCAGTTTGTCTAATTGTGGAGCAATAGTCACAGAAGTTTTGAATATGAAGGTTGGGATCTTCTGTGGCATTGCCACCAAATTGACTTCTTTCTATTAAATTGATGAAGGCAGGTTTGATTTCGAAGTTTTGGGCAGTGATTTGGGGTGTAGCGATAACCCTTGGAAGTGTATCTGCAGTTGGCTTGGAATGGTCTGAAAGTCGAACCATTTTCTTTTGTGAAGATGAAGATGGAGTGTTGTTTGAAAGTGATTGGTTTTTGAGAATGGAGATGAGAATGGATCTTCTTCTCCTTCGAGATTAGATAGAATATCTGCAGCAGGAGCTCACCCAAGGGGTCTTGATGATCAAACCACAAACAAGACAAGCCTGACCCCTCAGATGGAAACTCGAGTTACAAGGTCCAAACAACAAGCTATGACAAGCTAAGATCAAGCCAAACCAAGCCACACCAGTGAGGAAGACAGTCCAGGGCTCAACAACCCGTGCCAAGCCCCAACACAACCCACATTACCCACACAAGACAGAAACAAAGTCATTCTGGCCCAGGCAGACCAATTAACAAACCCTGCATCTAGAAGGTACACCAGGGCATCCCAACCACCCCCACCATGGCCTACCATCAAGCCAACCCACTAAGCTACAAGTTTGTCCAGGACAAACCCTTTTGAAGTCTAACAAAAACTCATGAAACAGACACCCTAAGTAGAGTCCAGTAAACAATTAAAACAGAGAAGGTACAAGTCAGATTGTGGCTTCCTTTTGCTTAAGTCAACTTGTCCTCGTCCAAGGCAGGATTTATCTAAGTTCTAATAAGAGTAGAGAGTCCCAAGGAGCAGCAACACATCCAGGCAAAGCAACAAGGCAACAAGAACAACAGATTTCCATTTCAGGAAAACTCCAAAACTGCTTTATTTGCTTTTTGTTCAGTCTATTTTTGTGTCTTGTGTCTGTTCTTTATAGTTGTTGAGCTCATCCTATTGTGAGGCTCTTAATTAGTGTCAGTAGTAGTAGTTTCAATCCTAAGTTGGCCCTTGGATGATCTGTACATCCAATGGCTCACAAGATATCAGTATCCCTATATAAGGAGGTCTTGTATGTTTACTTCAGGCAGACTTTTATGAATGAATTAACTTT
>JAIUZE010016855.1:0-13233 GCA_022085475.1 Heliosperma pusillum
TCTTTTGGTTTTTGGTTTAACTTAGTTTTTGTTTCATATTATTATGATTTTTAGGTTTAGTTGTAACATGATAAGTGAGTTGATTTTTATTATGTTGTAGGAATTTATGAATATGTTGGTGTTCTGTATTATTTGAGATTTCTTCATGATGATGAATGTTGCATGTTGATGGTTAATGGATGTTTAAAAAATGAGATGTTGTTAGTAATTTAAAAACATGTGGGCAATTAATGGAACTTCGGGGTTGTGATTTGGTGGTGTTGAACCGTGGAGGAGGGGCCAAACCGAGACCAAAAACCAGCCGGTAGAGGCCGGGGGTTAAGACCGGTCTGCGGTTGGTCCATGGTGGGTCAGGGGGTTTTGGTCTTGGGTTGGTGTCAATGTTGATTGTTTAATTGTTTGTTTTGAAGGGTTTTAATATGTGAAAGAATGCGGGAAATAATTAAGAAACGGTTTTTAGTAAAACCGTTAAAAAGGCCAAAACAGCCCATTGAGCCCCAAATCAGGCCGTGAGGCCCAAAACAGGCCCATGTGGGTCCGGCCCAATTCAGCCCGTGGGTCCCACCTTGGGACTCGTGTCGGTTTTTGAGTTATCGTCATTTTTATCGAGTTTTGTAATATTTAGCAAGTGGGAAATATTAATAAGTAAAATATTTAATTAAAAAGGTTTTTCATTAAATTATTATTTCTCACATGTTAGAAATTATAAGACGAGATCGTAGTTTAATTTGATATCCTTTAAGTCAAACGGGTTTTTGGGGTATAATATAATAATTCACATGTTAGAAGTTTTAATAAAATAACATGTAATGAATATGTTGATTTTATGTCTATGTGATAAAGACTCTGTTTCTAGCCGGTTTGACCAAACGGGTTTGGTCAACTAAGATCTAGTCAGCCCCGTTTTGACTGATGACCCGTCGCGGGACTCGGGTCGGGGATTTGTCTTCAAGTAAGGTTGTATTTAATTAATGAATTAGCCTTAGTAGATATAAGGCGATATGTTATTTGAATATGATTTTTATGCAATTAGTCAAATGATAGGAAGTTTTTCCATGACTGTTTGATTGTATGATATATGTTGTGTTGACTAAGTACCCATAGAGAATTATGAGTATATGGCGTCTTGACCATTCTAATTCTAAATGAGTATCTTGGACCATGACATTGATAGGCCCGTACTATCTTTAACGCGTATATAGTTCACTGCTGATAGCTTTTGGTGTCCCGGCTGGGGGGCTTATCTCCAAGCCGGGGCATGGCGTCCTAAGAGTTCCGCTTTGGGAAGGGAGCCAGCTTAAGTACTAGCCATCTCTGCTTAGGGGGTCGCCTAGTAGAGTTTCTCATAGACGGTTATGTCATGGGACGGGGAATGGAATAGCTGTTGTCGCTAGGTCTGATCAGCTAGGACTAGGATGTTTTCCTACCTTGTGGTATAGCCTCGAGTTACAGAAGTCGACTATTGACTGTCCTAAGAACTTATGCCTGTTTGTAGAAGTATTTGTCTTTCATGTTTGTATGATTCTATGAATCTTAGAAGGTGAGATGCAAGCCGGCTAAGGTTGATAGAGTTTGGATTACCGATTGTTAACGGATTCACATGATTACGTGTTGATTAGGGTTTGAGTGTATCATGGCCACGTTACAGGGTAACCTCTGAGCTAGCATACCAGCTTCCCTACCTCTTGTTATATTTTATTATCGGTTTCACATGATAGCTTTCATAGGATAGGTTATATGTTAGTTAATTGTTTCATAACATGAAAAGCATATCATATATGTTAAGGTTTTGTATTTTCAATATACATTGCTTTTATGTTATTCATGTTTAATTAAACTCGACATTTCGTGGCTGGGAGAACTCGGAGTTACTCCCCACTGACTGTGGCTTCCGTGTTTATATTTAATGCGGTCGAACAGGTGGTGATGCATATTTGGGGTACATTGACGAGCTAGCGAGCGAAGTATTTACCTTGGACCTATATTCGGTTCTTAGATTGTATATTATTATACACTCTTTTATTTCCGTATTTATACGGGAGATATGTCTCCCGTCTTGTATATTTCTTTTGTATAATATTATTTCCGTTTTGTAATGACCCTTTTTATTTATGACACCTTTGTATTGTATTTTCATCTTTTATGTATTTAAATAATTTTTTTTTCTTTCCGCAAATTTGAGGGTGTCACATTAAGGGTCGGAGCATGAAGTTTGAGACGCCTTTCGTCGACGAATAGCAAAACCGTCGCAACTTGTGCATATGAGCTCGGAATGACTTGAAACTTGTTCCCTTTGACTCGGAACCTTTAGATCTTTATAGCATGCCATCCTAACCTCACGTAATCGTCCTTCTTAACTTCTCCATGATCATATTTTCTTCAAATGTCGAGATTTGAAGTAGAAATGACTAAATTCCTACAAATGACATTAAAGCACGAGAAATACTGCAAAGGAGAGATTAGCTCATAAAATCACTTCTTAAAGTGGATAAACCATATCAAATCGAGCTAAAACGAGGGTATAAAATCATACAAATATTCACTTATCAACTTTAACTCCCACTGAATTTCATGTCTATACATGACTTTTCGACAATTCGAGTGAAACTCTTCTTATATCTCATAATAGAAACGATCATCATAACCTCTTGGTAGATACCATAGACTTGTGTCAGGTACACATCCTATTCCAAATCCCTATTTGGACATGTGGTCTTGTCACCTACTATGAGGTATTTTACTGATGATTTGGATCTAAGCATAGTTACGCATTGCTTTTGCAGACATTTTCATGTATTATTGGACACCTCCAAATAAAACATCTTCATGTCTATGGAATGATTTATTGGACAACTCCAAATATATCATACCTTTGCATAGATTCCACATAGTTTCATAAGTCTCTTTAGAAAATCGAAATATAAAATTTCTAGGTACTTCCACTTCATAGATCATAATCTTATTATATCAAGAACATTTTCTTTTGGTCTCGTCACTAGTCTAAGGATTCACCTAAGAACGCTTTCTTTTGGTTTCCTCACTAGTCTAGAGTCTAACCTACGAACATTTTCTTTTGGTTTCCTCACTAGTTCCTAACTAGTTTTTCGTTGTGGCTTATTTTCTCCCACTCTATCTTTAGAAAAATACAACTATTTTCTTTAAAGATAGCCTTATGAGCCACATACAACTTTGTACTCATACAACATGACCTTAAGTGATCTACTAAAGACTTCATTGTAAAGACATCGAATCTTAGCTTCGAGATAGACTAGTTCTATAAGCTAAAGAGGTGTACTCATATTCATGTCAATTACAATCTTTATAAGTGGTGTGGCCAATTGGTTTGGTAAACTCCCTACTTTGAGTTCAATAACTCAACTTTGACTTAGCAAATGATCTTTCAAAGTGAGAATCAAATTCTTATTTTTCTATTATAATGATCCATTTATCATAATACTAATATGATCAATTTGAGTCGATACAATTTATGTTATTAGTGCAAGTAGAGTATGATGACAAGTTTTTAGAACTAAACAGTTTCAACAAACCGAGTGACTTTGGTTGAAAACCAAGTCGCGAAATCCAATTGCAACCAATGTCAATAAAAGGAATTGAAAAAATTTCTATGTCAAGCAAGGAAATTAAAAAAAGGTTCTAAAAACAATGTCTCAAAATACATCCCAAAATTTAGACAATTCAAAATGAGACCAAGCTTCCGTTGGTCTTCAATCATGGGTAGCTACCTTAGCTTCCCTTGAAGAGCCTTCGTAGGCTTGCTTGTCCTTGCATTTATCCTTGCTAGGATGCCCTAATTACAATTAAATAAGGTAAGAATCAGAACTCGTATCTATATACCAAAGTTGAGATCATAACATAAACGATAGGGATAAATATTTACCTACTGGAACAATCTTTCCAGTTTTAAGATCTCCAAGATACTTAGAGCAATTCCACTTCCAATGCCCTACGCCATTACAATAATGCCATTTTTTGTGACACCCTCAAATTTGCAAAAAAATAAAACAAGTAATTTAACTAAATAAAAGATGAGAATACATAACAAAGGTGTTTTAAATAAAAAGGTTCATAAAAAAAAGGAAATAATATTATACAAAAGAAATATCCAAAACGGGAGACATATCTCCCGTATAAATACGGAAATAAAAGAGTGTATAATAATATACAATCCTAAAGAACCGAATATAGGTCCAAGGTAAATACTTCGCTGCTAGCTCGTCCATGTACCCCAAATATGCAACACCACCTGTTCGACCGCATTAAATATAAACACGGAAGCCACAGTCAGTGGGGGAGTAACTCCGAGTTCTCCCAGCCACGAAATGTCGAGTTTAATAAAACATGAATACATAAAAGAGATGTATATGGAAAATACAAAACCTTAACATATACGATATGCTTTTCATGTTATGAAACAAATAACTAACACATAACCTAGCATATGAAGGCTATCATGTGAAACCGTTAACAATCTATAACAGGAGGTAGGGAAGCTGGTATGCTGGCTCAGCGGGATACATTTAAAACAGGGCCCGATTAACAATCAAACCTAATCAACACATAATATTCATGTGAATCAGTAACAATCGGTAATAATCCCCCAAACTCTATCAACCTTAGCCGGCTTGCATATCACCTTCTAAGATTCATAGAATCATAAAACATGAAAGACCAATACGTCTAGAAACAGGCATAAGTTCTTAGCACCGTCAATAGTCGACTTCTGTAACTCGAGGCTATACCACAAGGTAGGAAAACATCCTAGTCATAGACTGATCAGACCTAGCGACAACAGATATTCCATTCCCCGTCTCATGACCAAAAGTACACAAGAATCTCTACTAGGCGACCCCCTAAGCAGAGTTGGCTAGTACTTAAGCTGGCTCCATTCCCAAAGTGGAAAGCAATTAGGCAGCATTGCCCCGGCTTGGCTATCAAAAGGCCCAACAGCCAGTGACACAAAAGCTTCAAGCCAGGAAACATTATACTCGTTAAAGATAGTAAGGCCTATCGAGTCATGGTCCAAGAATACTCATTTGAATTAGAATGGTCAAGGACGCCTTATCATAATTCTCTATGGGTACTTTAGTCAACACGACATATATCATACAATTAAACAGTCACGGGAAAAAACTTCCTATCATGTGACTAATTGCATATAAATCACATTCAAATATCATATCGCCTCATATCTACTAAGGCTCATTCATTCATTCATTAAATAAAACCTTACCTGAAGACAAATCCACGACCCGAGTCCCGCGACGGGTCATCAGTCAAAACGGGGCTGACTAGATCGTAGTTTGACCAAACCCGTTTGGTCAAACCGGCTAGAAACAGAGTCTTAGCCATCGAGGCTTGAACATAAGGATATCACATTCATTTCATGCTATTTCATTCAATTTCTAACATGTGAATTATTAATTCATACGAAAACCCGCTTGACTTATATGATATCAAATTAAACTAAAATCTCGTATTATAATTTCTAACATGTGAGAAATAATAATATAATGAAAAGCTTTTAATTAAATAATTTACTTATTAAAATTTTCCACTTGCTAAATATTACAAAACACGATAAAATAACAATACTCTAAAATCGTCACAAGTCCAAGGGGACCCACGGTTCATTTTGGACCGGTTTTGGTCATCTTTTCTAAAAATCGTTTCTTAATATTTCCCGCATGCTTAACATATTTAAAACCCGTCAAAACAACAACAAAACAATCAAGTATCGACACAAACCCAAAGAACCAAAACACGGACCAATCCAGACCGGGCTGGACCGGCCTGAACCGGCCTGGTTTGGGTCGGTTTTCCAGCCATTCTCCAAGGCCACCACCAAGCCACAATCCTAAATTATTTCTAACATGTTTTAATTAACAACATCCATTTTAAACAACCAATTCATCCATCATGCATACAAAAATCATAATTATGAACAAATCATCCAACATGTCAAAAACATTAAACATGTTAAAAATTCATACAACATAATAAAAATAACAACTTATCATGTTACTAGTTAAAAATCATAAATAACTATAACATGAACATAAACAAAAGAAACAAAGGTATGTAACATTAATTCGTCGAGTAACTCGGAATCGTTACCTTAGCTAGCAAAATCAAGTAGCACCAAAAATAAGAAGTAAAGAAAAACCCGTCTACTAATCTTCACCCAAAATACAGTCACCAAACTCGTCTTCAAAATCTTCTCCTATAAGAAATGACAAGAATAAATATGTTAGAATTAAAACTGATTTTCCATAATTAAGTGTTGAAAACGATTTTGTCGGAGTGAAAAAAACCGTACTTGAAGATGGGAGCGAAAGAGGAGATTCTGAAATAAAGTTTAGGACGGATTTGAATAAGAAATGAAGGTTTGTGACGATTTTGCTCAAGAACGACGAAGAACGATGAAGAACGACGAAGAACGATGATGAACGATTAAAGAAAGTATTAATTAGATCTTAAGTTGATTTATTGTAAAATGAAAAGGTAGTTAATGAGTAATGGTGAGTGGGTGTCGTGTACATATAGAAGAAATATGGAGTCGGGTTTTGAAATTGTTGTTACGGAATTGACTCGGGTTTAATAATTATATTACGGTAATTGTTTAGATATTATTAGATATTAAGTTAATTAAATCAAATATCTAGATATTATTTAGATATTATGTTATTGTAATCAAAAGAAGAAAATATCAAGTCCTAAGAGGGGAAAAAAGAGACGTGTGATCATAGGAGAATCGGGTCTGTTTTTAAGCGATTTGCGGAGTTTAAATTGACGGATCGATAAAGTTACAAATATCTTAGATATTTGTATTAGTTTAATAATAAGTAATCAAAAGATCTAAAGTGAGTGGAAAAATATGACATGGGGCGTGTGACTCATGCCAAAGTCGGGTTTCGGGTTTGTTTCGGGACTTAAGTTGACTCGGGAATAGTTAAATGACGTTCGGGGTTAAATCGTAAAACCTTTTCCTTAATTCCGAATAAATTCAAAATAATTATATTAAATTATCATAAATTCAAATAAATCTTAATAAATTAAAATAAATTAAATTTATTATTTTTCAAATATAATTTCGGTCTTTCAAATTACGGGGTGAGTCGGAAAAGTCAACGAAAGTCAAAGATGACTCAAAAAGGTTCAAGAAAAGTCAAAGACGACTTAAAAGTCAAGAAAAGTCAAAGACGACTTAAAAGTCAAGAAAAGTCAAAGACGACTTAAAACGGGATTCTCATGGAATCTCGCGGAAATTCCAAATACGAACTCGGAAATTCCAAATTCGAGTCGAAACAATAAATTCGAAATTAAAACTTAAATTTGCTGAAAAGTATCCGTAAAATATTTTCACTAGAAAAATAGGGTACTTTTCGGGTTACATTTTTCCTCATTGGAGGCTCCCTTCTTGGGTATGGGAGAGTTATTCTCAATAGCTTTACCCTTTCCCTTGAAGGTAGAGGGCTTCTTCCCTTTACTACCACCTTTCTTGAACTTCCCCTTGCTCTTATTATTAATATGGAGTACATCCTTGGAGGTGCTAACATTTAGCCCCATGTCTCTCTCAGTTTGCGCAAGCATCTTGTGCAATTCATGAAGATAGGTTTTCATGTTTTGCATATTGTAGTTTACCCTAAACTGCACATAAGCCTTGATTTTCCCCAAGGAATGAAGTACTCGATCAATAACTAGTTGTTCGGGAATGTCAACCCCTTTCATTTTCAGAGTCTCGACATGCTCAATTAATTTGAGTACATGAGGGCTAACTTTATTTTTGCCCCTTTGTAGGTTCATGTTGAATAATGCGGAAGCCGTATCATATTGTATGATCCTAGGAGCTTGTAAAAAACTTGGTCACAAGCTTGGCATAGATCTCATAGGTCGTGCTCATCTTATGGAACTCCCTTGAAGATCGGCCTCCATCGATAAGATCAAAACAATTTTGATTGTGGCAGACTCTTTATGGTAAGCATCATAGGCTCGCCTTGCGCCGGCGGTTGACCTTTCGTAAGGTGCGGTGGGAGAGGCCCAGTAAGGTAACGAAGCTTGTCGTCACCTTCCGTGGCCAACCAGAGTTGCATATCCAATTGGTAAAATTAGCGTCATTCTTTTCTAACTTGCATCGATCCATGAAGGATCGAAGCCATGAGACATTCGTGAGAGTTGGAGCTGATGAATTAGCATTTACCATTGCGAATAAACAATATTAACTACAAATTTTAGACATAAAGGAAATGTCAACATTTATCATTTTAAATATACTTTTAAACATTTTAAACAAGTTTAGCATTTAAATAGTGACCTCCACCTAACTATTATAAATGATTCCGAGATCCAAATTCATATCAACTTGGGCACGGTAAGCCGATTCATCCCTCATTAACATAATTCGGTGGATTAACTCTTTAATCGATTCTACATTAGAACTCTCGGTCGATAATATTACTTTAATATTTATCTTAAGCCCTGAACACATGCGGCTACGGTCGCGAATACTTCCGTTGAGCTCAATCCAAATTTCGAATTAATAACCTTTATTACCCCACTTACCCAATGTAACACGTTTAGCACCCCGGTGAGCCGAGCCTACTTCCTTGCAAAATTGGGATTCATGGGTTCTACATTTGGTAAGGCTTGATGTGACAAGCCTCGCGATAGCGGAAATAAAACATAACAAGCATGCAATTTATATAGCAGAAAATACGATATTTTTGAAACTTTTAACATGCCAAAAGAAATGTACGAGGAATGTCAAATAATTACAAGCTAAAGTATAATATACTACAAAGAGACGTTGTCTCTCAAAACGTTATCAAATATCAAAGTTCTTTAGCAAAACTAGCTAAGAAACGTATAGGGGTGAATCGTCGAGGCCAACGCCATCTAGCTCACACCCGAACCCAAAAACAAACATCATCTATCCAAGCAACCTGTTTATCCATGAAAACATGAACGCCACAGTAAGTGGGGAGTAACTCCGGGTTCTCCCAGCCTTATCACAAATAACATACTTAAACGGTAATACAAAGTAGAAGCATACTTATATATATATATATACATGTGAATTACGAGAAGTATAAATAATCATTTCAATATAAAAAGATATGAGCGTATGAAGTACAAACTGTAAGCATCATATTATAGACAAACTCGGGGAAGACACCCTTAGGCAACTATATACTCACTAGGGCTTAAATCTCACCGTTAGCGGCATATACTTGATAAGATAGAAACTTGACATACAAACCACGCCAAGTCATCCAACGGTCACAAATAATCAACATATAAACATCCATCAAACATACGAATATGGTAACATATTCTCACGGTAAATGGCACGCACTAGCATCATGTACAATAGCAAGACAAGTCAATGGACGCCCACGAGATAAGACGTTTCCCGTAACAGTATACGATAAGATGTTCACGGGATAAGACGTTTCCTGGAATCGTGCACGATAAGACATTTCATACACACAAGACTCTAATAGTCTCGGTAGGACGACGATAATAATACGGTTCTAGTCTAAACTTGGCCAGACTCTCGGAATAAGACATTTCCCGATTTGACATGTGGTATGACGTTCCACATCCAAGACTCGATCATACAAAGACGTCGAGTACCCCAAATTCGGCTTAACCACACGAAAGAGGTAGAAAGATATCTATAGTCAAAAGTCAAGCTAGTACGCTACATGCAATGACACCACCTCGAAAGGATACGACATTTGACGGCCGGGTCGATCAACGCATTGCGTTCACCTCCCAACAACGTCATCATATCCCCACTAAAACATGCATACAAGCATTAAGGATACACCTCCTCGTTCCGACATTCCATTCTAACGAGCAAGGAGGTATAGCCGGTAAATGAGAGTTCAAAGCACTGAACAACTAGTGCTCACATCAAATACATAAGGTAAAACCGACTCAAGAGAGGACATACTAAAAACCGTCACCAAACATGAGAATAGGGCTTTATATAAATGTAACTATGATAAACATGATTTAATACATGGTACATAAGCATTAGACCAAGTTTAAGAAGCATAATAAATAAGAAACATAGATCCCCTCTCAAAACAACATATTTGGAAACAAACTAAAACAAGGGTCCACTTAAAATGGTCATAACTAGAGTTATAGACATTCAAATGCAGAAATTCCAAGTGGATGTCATAGCTTATCCTCTTACGGTTCCAACGGTAGGTCACAAGCCTAAAACAAGCAAGTAACGAAGGAGATAAAATCATTTTACGAAAAGGCGTTAGTGCAGTGAGTCCCAGCCGGTCAGGGGGACCGGCGGCCGGTGGGGACGGCTAGGACCTACAGACTTGGTCGAAAACAAAGGGAAGGAAAGAGGTGTGACTCCCAGCCGGTTGGGGCGGCAGTCGGTGAGGAAGGCAGCCGGTGGGGGCTGCAGCTGGAGGAGGCGGCAACTGGAGGGGCCGGCTGGGACTTACATTACTCGCAAATTCACCAACTTGTCCAATTTCACTACAGGGGCTCCCAGTCGGTTGGGGTGACCGGCGGCTGGGGGGGCCGGCTGGGACAACAAGCCCGAAATCAACACACAACAACAACAATTACTTCAAATCCTTTGATACCCATTTATTCCAATCATCATTTATCATCAACAAACCACATTAAATACATTCTAATCATAAATAATCATTGTATAAGATCAATTAAAGCATTAAAACACGTATTGATATTGAGTAACCCTTCACCGTTACCTTTACGCGTCTTCAATCGATTTCTAAGACTTCCTCCACTAGATAGTAATCCTTATCGGGGTCTTGAAGGTCTCCACCTATACAAAGACGACAAAAGATGAATATAATTCACCTTTGAGAAAGACGGAAAAATTGAAAATGAGAAAGACGGTAATTTTATTACCACAAAAGGTAGAGGACGATGAGAGCGGAAGATGAAGATGAAAATAAGGAGATTTGAGTGAGTAATGGAAGAGTAGTGATGAATTTGAGTTCATCCATAAATGGAGTTTAGGGTTTTGGTGGCTTGAAGAGGAAGAAGGTGAGTGGAAAAGTGAGTGAGGGAGTTAGGGTTATAAAGAGGGTGAGTGGAAAAAGCCCAAAATTAGCCTTAAGGTGTTACTCACACGGAATTTCGAGTAAAGTCCGAATACGAACTCGGATTTGCTAAATTAGACACGGGAAACTAAGTTCTAGACTAAAACTAAAATTACGCTGAAAAGTATCCGTATAATATTTTAAAAATACAAATAGGGTACATTTGCGGGTGTTATACTTGATCTCAATTATTTATTATGAGAGGTCATGTCAATTTATTATCTATCTAGTTTAAGTGAACTAAAATGATGAATTATCGATAATTGTAATTGACACGGTCGAATACTCGATAAAATATGCATGTCATGTTATGGCGATTTGGCAATGCATGCAAACATATTAAATAAAATGCAAGTTTAAAAGTAAAACTCCTAGTATGGCCTTTCCTAGAATAGAAAATCATATATTCCATTATAAATTTGAAAACCAACTCCTTTGGTCCCTTGAACTTCATAAGCACGCCTCCCAAGGTCACCGTCTCTCTCGGAACTCCTTTCCGAATGGCACCGTCTTTAGGAAACTCCGGTATTACAAATAATTACAAAATATATAATAAAATTACAATAATTTCATATTATACATTTATTAAATAAAATAATACAATAAAAGTGATACGAGATCACAATAAATTACAACTGAATAAATATTCCCTTACATTTCGGGTAATATCGATTAAAACTAAAGCCATACAAGGAATAAATTACATAATTGCAAATTACATAAACCAAAATATGACATTTATAAGAGAAAATATGCAGCATAAAAATATATATAAAACAAGCTCATTTTAAATGCCAAATCGCCTTGTTTAACGGTTTATTTCTAATATAACCCAGTTTTACAGAAACACGTGATAATAACATTTTAAAATCACCAAACAATACTTAAATCATATTTCAGTCCAAGTTAGTTATCTCAACTGATTTAGGACTCAAAAATTAGTCATCACTCAATTTTTGACAATAATTCAACTTGTTGTTATTAATTTGCTCATAATTAGACTTTTAAAATCATATTTTAATCAAATAATTCCAAATTTAATTACAATAATTTCAAATTTTGAATTTTAAATTTTGTACATTCTGGAACATTTCCATGACACTCATAATGTTAAAAAACATGGTTAAAAATTCGAATCGTTTTTGAGAAAAACCGGTTGACCTTTATCGGTTTTATCAAATAAAATACATAAAACTTATGAAAATTAATCAAATTAAATTTTCAACTTAAAATCTAAAATTTGGGACATTTATGCAACCAGGAACAATTTTATCTTGACATGAAATTTATTTTAGCTTTATTTTCTAAATAAGTCACTATTTATGCCATTTTTACATTAAAAATTCATAAATCATGCTAGACAAATCACATAAGTCTGAAATTGTCCAGTCTGTTAGTAAAACATGCATGTGACAATATACTAAAATTTCATTGTCATATTCCAAGCGGAAGTAGTTTTAACCATTTAACCTTTATTTATTCTATTTTATCATATAAAAATCATAAATCATACGAAATAAGTCCACTTGACACGAAACTTTACATACAGTAAGTAAAATGCATGTGTGATATTGTGTAAAAATGTCAAGGTCAGAAGATAATTCTAACTATTTTTAGCATTTTAAACATCATTTTACTCATTAAAATGTAATAAAAACACTAAAAATCATATTTGAGCAATATAAATTTCCATAAATCATCAAAATGACCTAAAATCATATTAGGACCAGAATAAATTGACATGCAAATGATTTTGTGATTTTATCTCATAAAACACAAATTACTTGTTTTCTTTAAGTTACATTAACTCGAAAAAACTATAAAATCGATTATGCATACAACAACCAATGTAACACCCGGAAATGTACCCTATTTTTATAGTGAAAATATTTTACGGATACTTTTCAGCGAATTTAAGTTTTAATTTAGAATTTAATGTTTCGAGTCGAATTTAGAATTTCCGAGTTCGTATTTGGAATTTCCGCGAGTTTTCAAGTAAAACCCGTCTTGAGCCGTCTTTGACTTTTCTTTACTTTTGAGCCGTCTTTGACTTTCGTTGACTTTTTCCTTCATATACTCCCTCAAACCCTAACCTAATTCATTCAACACA
>JAIUZE010016857.1:0-36643 GCA_022085475.1 Heliosperma pusillum
CATGTGAGATCATATTACAATTTCATGGCCAGAATCAACATGAAACTATTTTTAGTTAACTTTTAACTCATAAAATGCATGTTAACTCGGTTTAAACGCCAAAAATCAAAATAAATAGCAAATTAATCCCTAAAATCACGAAATTTAACAACCAACATTTTGAGGTCAGTAGGTATACATGCACCAAAAAGTTTCGTCAGAATCGTATTTTAACTTAAAATCTTTGATTTATTAGTTATCTTATAACTTTAATAAAAATGTCCAAAATGAACATGCATGCTACAAGCTAGCTCTGATGCCAATTGAAAGTCCATAGACCTTAATTATACCTTAATTAGACTCCTCTAATTATTTACAAAATTACTTATTAATTTAGTTTATAATGATCTATGTAACATGCATGCAAATATAAAGACATTTATATAAGAGAAGAAATTTCTCACATTGATATGGAAAATATAAGGGCACAACAAGAACTCCTTCTTGTTGTTCTTGAGCTAATAATATGGATGAACACAATTAATCTCCAAACTAGAAGATCTCCTCTAAGTTGCACCAAGATTAACCCAAATAATCTACCCTTATTATTAACTAGATAATAAGATAGATATTATTCTACTAATATTATGACTATATTACTACACTAGTAATACTTAGTAAATATTAGTGTTTGAGAGTTTTAGTAAGAATATGAGGTTTTGAGAGAAGTAAGAAAACAAAGCACAAAATGAAGTAAGTAAAAATGAGCAACACTTGATCATTTTATAGGCCATTTGGCCGGACTTCACAAGCCAAAATAGGGCTCTTATTTTGTTCATTTGATCACATGCATTAGAGTGGAGTGTTGTAGAACAAGTGATGATTGTTTACTACTTGTTATGTCACTTTCATAAAGTAACTAAAGAGTAAAAATAAGAACAAAATCATCACCATGTAACTACTAGCCAACCGGCCACAATGGCCTTAGTTTGGTCCATTTTGATTTTTGATATTTGTCTTACAAATACTTATTGATCATATGGTTAATTATCTTGTATAATTAAGTGTTAATTTGATCATATAACAATTATATGACTCAATTAAATAAATAATATGTACTTAACATTTTAAGTAATATTTTACCATTATATCAATATATAATGGGTCCCACAATGCTTAGTTAATTTATTTTACAACTCCTTGTAAATATAATTAACTAATTACCTCTATCTCAAAACCTCAACTAATTTAGTAATTTAACGATTAATTACTAAGTTAAATCTTATTTAATCGTATTAAAATAAGATATAAATTTATTAGTCAATTATCGCATAATTGAAAAATAAGTTTAATCGAATTTGAGTTCTTAACTCAATTTCTAACAATTAACTCTCGTACATATCGAATATATGTAATGTACTAATTAACTGTATCGTATACAAATAATTAGTTACTATTTGGATTTCATCCTTTAGGTGTGACCGAAAGGGATCAGTTGATCACCGCCGTCAAACGACAATAACGTCAAACTCTAGTCAGCCAACCGTTATTGATTTACGTTAATCAACTGACTAATCATATATATAGTCAATAAATATCCCAATTATATTCCATAATAAGATTTATTATGTGGCGCACTTTTGTGGAGGACACCTACTCCAACAAGACATTACAAGAAGATGGAGTATATTTGATATTGGAGATTTAAACACTACTTAAAGCTGAATAAATAACTTAAATGTTCGTGTATGAATTGACATTATTTTGAGAGGCATGTAGTCACATAATGATTTTTCTGAGTAGTTCTTGTGATCAAAAATCACATTTTGATTTTTATATAGAATCTTTTATCTCCTAAATTGGGCATTGTGATTCAGCACATTTGAAATTCAACTACATAATATGTTACTCCCCGAAATATTTTGTTATTGTACAAAAGTGCCCATATCAAAGTCTCATTATGATATGATAAATTTCTATCTAAGGTGGATATAATAATCTATTACCCATTAAATCTATATGTTGTTGATAGTTTTTACCGCCTTAGAGAGAGAATGATAAGGAAAAGCTGGTAAAAACAAACAAGTACGTTATCCCTAACCTGGACCTGAAGTTCAGCGGTTTGTTTTCAATACAAAATACATCAAATAGAGGTTCATGGAATTAGAAATGATGGTATTCATTTGGTTATGAAGATCTATTATGATACCACTTTGATCACCTTATCAAAATGTGATATATTATTATATTGAAATCTATGATTTGATTATAAACAGTTTACCTTATATGTGGTATAGTGAGCTATAACTTAGTCATAGAAAATATATGTAAAGAAAAATTTGATTCTTGCCAAATTAAACAGTAACCACACGTGAAATGTAGTGTGAGAGTCATATCGGTTCACGTATTTTAAATAATAAGAAAATGGCAAGTATGGGCAGTTGGTATTTTAATGGAGTAAATAAATTTGTATGTCCCTAAGGTGACATAGATATTTGAATGATAATAGATGGCCTATATATATAAAAGGAATGGTACTATATATCTTCAGATATCACTGATCAATACTGACAATATCGCTAGATGTTGAAATTGTATCGATAAGGTTAAGGAACCAATATACATTTGTGCGCGGAGTTTAATGGACTATAAAATGGGGATATTATATGTAAGTCCAATTTTGAGTGTCGATTTATAATCTTTGATGATTATAAATGAGCTAATGGACTTGAAGTCCATTCATTGACATGAAGTCAATCAAAATAATGAATATTGGAAATAAAAAACTGTACAGTTTTCATTTTGAGTCATCTTCATGTGCATATAGAAATTAAGTTCATCATTTGCATCGTAGTTTTAATATATGTACATTATTGCATTATTTTAGAATGTTGTTAAGAATTAGATACATATCATTTGCATGCACATGATTTATTTTATCGTTCTATTTTGATAAACGTTTAAAAGGAGAAATTATTTTACTCCTACGAGGATAAATCCCTGAAAAGCCTCTCATAAATGATCATCAATTGTTAATGGTTGATCAATTGAGTTCTTGAAAACTCATGATGAAATATATAAACCTCTACAATATGATTGGAAGATATCGTGATCAGTTCCACAATGAAACATCAAAACATTTGTAGAGTTTATTTGATGTATTTATTCATGTCTCAACCTAAAGTTTGAGCATATGAGAATTCCGATTTGTATGAATTTCTTGCTAAACATATGAAATTAGTTTATGGTCCAGAAGTACCACAACGATTGGAAAAACTAATGTAGTCAAAGTCTACAATGAGGATGTCAATTCATGCAATAAGATAATTTAGCAAAAGAAATAACTGAATGTATTAACTGGATTATTATTCAACATTGGGTTGATTCTTTTCTAGAGATCTAATATATGGATGATCGCTACACTCGTTTTCCCTTCGACTAGGTTTTGTCCCAATGAGTTTTTCTTAGCAAGGTTTTTAACGAGATAGCACTATAAGCACATTATTACACTATAGTCATGATCATCATGATTGTTGATATGACAATTATTTTTAGACATATAATGTTATATCATTTATTGAGGAAAAAACTTATCACTATTGCGAAAATATTACCTGAAATGAAAATCAAGAATCATCATGAATGACTACATCCAGATTGTGAGTTCTAAAGACATATGAAGATTGATTTTTATCAAGGAATTCTACTAACTGAAGATATCAAGTTTATGAACTACGATAAATTATATTACACGATCAAGAAACTACATTGAAGCATGATTCATTTTCCGTTGTGTCAAGTCTTGTAATATTCAGGGGGGAGTAGACACGTGCTGTACTCTTTTTCCTTATCCATGGTTTTGTCCCACTGTGTTTTCCATGGAAAAGTTTTAATGAGACAGCTTGTTATGCGTGTTTGAAAACTAGTGTACTTTTTTTGTTTCTAGTGTTTTTCGCATATGATTTTTCTAGTAAGGTTTTTAACGAGACATGTTTTTCTAAAATGGACATTCAAGGGGGAGTATTGTGAAAAACTTATTGTGGATGCCCATAACTCTCACTATTACGGATGTTAATAAATATAGGATTATTCTAGATACGTTCTTTTGCATTCCTATGACATAACTCTCGTTTGTACTCGGGTATATATATAACCCTTTGTGCTAATAAGAAATACACATCTCTCTACCATATTCCACTTATTTCTTTATATTTTATAACATGTGTTAAATTATTGTTTTAGTTATTGATTTTAAAAAATTTAGATTTATTTGTTTTAACAAGTGTTACCTGATAAACAAGTAGCCGATAGTCTGGTGCATTGTGAGCAAAATGAGGGTGTCGTTCAGATTAATCCGAGATAAAATGTAGTTTGGATTAGTGGGAGAGTAATGTGTCTGATGTAGAGGTGGCAATCGGGTCAATCAGGTCGGTTACGGGTCGGGTTCAGGCAGTTCGGGTCATGTTGGGCTCGGGTTTGGTCGGGTCAAGTTGCTTATTCAGATCGAGTCGGGTTCGGGTTGGGTCACTTACGGGTCAGGTTAATCGGGTCAATAAATACAACAGGTCGGTTCAGTTTCGGATCGGTTGACCAATGAGTCGGAATATACCAGGTCAATATGCTTGATCAGGTCGAGACCGGTTTGGTTTCTAGTTACCGATGGGTCGAGTATTTTATATTGTCGCCTTAAATTTGAAAATTAATCGGGTCAATGGTCGGGTCGTTATGTTAAAAGATCACTTTTGAACTTATGAATTATAATATTGGATTTGAGGAACTCGATACAAAAGATATTTGTAAAATATAAGAGTATAACACTATAAAAGTTAATGATTGTATAATTTCAATGAACACTTATGTTGTTCGACCTCGGTTATAAGTATATGACATGAGTGCCTATCCAGTGTCGTATTCGCCTATATTATGGACAAAAAATAATGTTTTTGGTCTAAATTAATCAGTTGTTTATGTAGTTCATAGTTTTGAACATTTGACATATGAAGTATGGCAAAGAACTAAATGAATTACTTATGAAATAGATTTTATTTATTATCTTGACGGTGATCCTACGTATTTAATTTTGAATAGGCTCTATTAGAATGGTGTACTTGAGGTTTGGATTTTAAGATCATAATTAATAACCATGGTCGGTTTGTAAGGTCATAACTCATAACTCTTTCTTCCCTTTATTGTTTTCAATGGAGCCAAAACTAAACACTCTTTTTCTCACAAAGCGTTAATTTAAAATTTTCTACATATATCACTTGCAATATAATTATTAATAAGTTTAACTAGGAATATAGCGTACTAAATTTACAACTGACTATTTATTTTAAGATTACATTTTGTTTTGAAAAATAAAATGAGCGATAATTTTTTATATCAAGTTTATTAACAAAAAAAACAAACTATAAAGGAATTTAGATTCTTAAAAAAGATTATTTGGCTATGACTTAGGTCGAGTTTAATCGGGTTAAAACGAGTTACATACATGTCGGTTCAGTTCGGTTTGGGTGAGGTCGGGTTTGTAGGTGAATCGGGTTTCGGGTCGGGTCGGATCGAGTCACAAGTCGGTTCGGGTCATATCATTTCAGGTTCTATCGGTTTATCGGTTAACCTTCGGGTCGGTTCAGGTCGGTTTCAGTTCAGCAAATTTACGGGTTCTATCAGGTCGGTTATCAGATAAGTCAGGTCGGTTCTTCGGGTCGGGTCACCTTTTGCCAGCTCTAGTCTGATGTCGAAGATGAGCACCCTTGAAAAATGGATTCATACATATTCCATCCGTTGTCCAAATTATTATTCCACAAGTGACCATAATTTTGGTTTCTAATAATGGCTTCTTCAGTTCAACTCCAACCTATACAACTTAACTCTTGTCGACGACCAATAATACCAAACTTTCCCATGTTAAAGAATGCCTATTTTAAAATCCCTCTTAAACCCTTTAAAACTCTTACAAAACCAATTAAAGCACCATCTTTTAAAGTTTGTTACGATGTCGGAAATGTTCAACAAGCTTTGAACTCATTAACCAACTATCTCATACATCAAAATGAGTCTCAAATAACTCCAGATGAAGCATATTCATCAGTTCTTGAGGTTTGTGCTGATAATAAGGCAATTAAGGAAGGCCAACAGATTCATGCCCATCTTATTACAGCTAATGGCCATGGAAACTTGGTGTTTTTGAGGACTAAACTAGTATTCATGTATGGGAAATGTGGTTCAGTTTCTGATGCCAAAAAGGTGTTTGATGAAATGCCTCAAAGAAGTATTTTTTCATGGAATGCTATGTTAGGTGCTTTTGTTTCCAATGGGAAGCCTAGAGATACATTAGAGTTGTATCGCAAAATGCGGGTTTTGGCTGTTAAGGCTGATGCTTTTACATTCCCTTGTATACTTAAGGCTTGTGCTTTGATCAAGGATTTTAAGTTAGGGACTGAAATTCATGGTTATGCGTTTAAGCTTGGGTATGACTCTAATGGTTTTATTGTAAATGCCCTCGTAACTATGTATGCCAAATGCGATGATACTGATGCCGCGAGGAGTTTGTTTGGTAGAACGGAAGATAAGGGTGATATTGTATTGTGGAATTCGATATTATCTGCGTATTCTGCAAAAGAAAGGGCTGTAGAAGTCATATCCCTCTTGAGAGAAATGCGAAGAAGCGGAGTTAAAATGAATAGCTTTACTTATGTTTGTGCACTTCAAACATGTGGTGGACCACTGAGGAGATTAGGAATGGAGCTCCATGCTGCAATACTAAAATCGAATGATATTATGCATCTTTTTGTGGCTAATGCTTTGCTTGTTATGTATACTTGGTCTGGTAGAATGAGAGAAGCTGCTCAAATTTTTCATGGTATGATTGAGAAAGATAGTATTTCATGGAATTCTATGCTTTCAGGCTACGTGCAAAATGGTTGTTATAGTGAAGCTCGTCAATTTTTTCATGGAATGGTCAAGATAGGACTGAGAGCTGACGAAGTCTCTTTGATAAGCATCCTTGGAGTGTCTGGAAGGTTGAACAACACGCTAAATGGAATGGAAGCTCATGCTTTTGCTATAAAGCACCAATTTGATTCTGATATTCAAGTCTCGAATTCCCTTATAGATATGTACGCCAAATGTTTCCAAATGACTTATATGAGTCGGGTTTTCAGAAACATGCTCACCAGGGATGTTATTTCTTGGACGACTATCATAGCTGGCTATGCTCAAAACAGTCAGTATAGAGAAGCATTAGATATGTTCAGGGAAGTGAAAAGTGAAGTAGTTGAAATTGATGCCATGATGATAGGGAGTGTCCTGCTTGCTTGCTTTTCATTGAAGGAAATTAACCATGTGAAAGAGACACATGGTTATATTTTAAGAAACAGGCTCTCTGATTTAGTTCTGAGTAACACTCTCGTAGATGCGTATGGAGAATGCAACAACATTGAATTGGCATCTCATACGTTTAAGTTGATTGAAAACAAGGATGTTGTTTCTTGGACTACCGTGATATCTGTTTATGTGGATATTGGACTTGGAAATGAGGCTCTCAACCTATTTCGATTGATGAAAGAAAGTGGTGTAGAACCAGACGGTGTAGCGTTAGTCAGCATACTGTCAGCCATAGCTAGTCTCTCCGCCTTGAAGAAAGGGAAAGAAGTCCATGGGTTCTTTATCAAGCAAGGAATCCCATTAGAGGGGTCTATTGCTAGCTCTCTGGTTGATATGTATGCCCGATGTGGGAATCCTGAGAACTCATTCAAAGTGTTTAACCTTGTGGAGAATAAAGATGCAGTTCTATGGACTTGTATGATTCATTCAAGCGGAATGCATGGCCGGGGCCAGGAAGCTATTGAGCTATTTAACATAATGGAGATGGAAAACACTCGTCCAGATCATATTACTTTCTTGGCTCTTCTATATGCATGTAGCCACTCAGGAATGACTAATGAAGGTGAAAGATATTTAGAACTTATGCAAAGTAAATATAAACTAGAGCCGTGGCCTGAACACTATGCTTGTGTAGTTGATCTCCTAGGGAGATCAAATCGTCTTGAAGAAGCTTATGAATTTGTGAAAAGCATGCCTATTGAACCTAACGCTATAGTCTGGTGTTCTCTTTTGGGTGCTTGTCATGTTCACTCCAATAAGAAATTGGGAGATATTGCTGCACAGAAGTTGTTAGATTCAGAACCTGAGAATCCAGGAAACTATGTGCTCGTGTCTAACACCTTTGCTGCAACTGGAAGATGGGATGATGTTGAGCTAGTTCGGGAGAGGATGAGAGAAAGAGGACTGAAGAAAAGTCCAGCTTGTAGTTGGATAGAGCTCAAGGATCAGGTTCATACATTCATGGCAAGGGACAAGTCCCACCCACAAAGTGAGCAAATATACAAAAAACTAGCTCAAGTAATTGATACATTGCGGAAGGAAGCAGATTATATTCCTCAAACCATGTTTGTCCTGCATAATGTAGAGGAGGAAGAGAAAGTAAAGATGCTATATGGGCATAGTGAGAGGTTGGCAATCGCGTATGCTCTTCTGGAATCTCCTAAAGGAACACCTATTCGAGTGACTAAGAATCTTCGTGTATGTGGTGACTGCCACAATTTCGTTAAGTTGGTGTCAAGGTTTTTCGATAGGGAAATCATTGTAAGGGATGCCAGCAGATTTCACCATTTCTGCCAAGGAAGCTGCTCTTGTGGGGATTTCTGGTGAATATTGCAATTTACTAGAATGTCTCATTGTATGAGGTTTACAATGCACAATAGATGACATAACAGTACTAGTATTCAGACCTGCCAAAAGGGTCAACCGGGTTGAGCATGGGATGAGTTATATATGTATATCATGTCGTTTAGGATCTCAGTTCTGATTTACTGCCATGTTTGGGTTATTCTGTTCAGGTCAAGTCTCGATCACGTGACAGACTTGAGGGCATCATCTTTGACAAAGAAACACCAGTGCATCTTGCTGCAGTTACGGTGTGATTCTGATGCTGGAATAGTAAGGACTTTGAGGGTGGAAATATGATGATTCATTGGATGCTTAACGGCCAGTGTCAGTAAACAACAGTCCCTTCTTGTTGTACAATAGATTTGTAAATGCAATTATTCATTAATTAATAATAAAAACTATTTGGTGTCCAAGTTTACACTTTTTGTCGGTAACTGAGCAGTCCCATGGTTGCCTAATTCGTAGTACGCTGGATACAAATACTTAACAAATAGTCGTGCTTGTGCCGGTCGGATCCCTCTCACAAGATGACAAGTGGGAAATGGTTTTCCACTTGCCCTCCCAGTCTCCCACTTGCAAGCTCATGAGAGAGATTCGACCCGTTACAAGCTTGTGACTGATGGTGATCATCACAAATGAGAATTTGTGAATACCTAAAACGTAGCAATGAACCGCGGCGAACCCTAGACGACCAAACTTTGGCCCTGTTGTTGTGGACTGAATTTGTGTGAACTGAATTGAACATAATTGATCTGAGATAATACCACCAATTGTGTAATTTCTCAACTTTATGAAAAAGTTTTTTAAGTTTTACTTTAAAGATTACGAGTTATACTACAAAGTTTATGAGTTAGTTTATTTAAATATTAAGCTCAAAAAAATATAATATAACTCAAAACATTACATATAAACTCAATTAATTTGAGTTTTAATGGCAAAAAAATTAAAAGATGGCCTAGAAACATTAAATGTTCCTTTTTGTGCTTCCCCACTTGGATAATGCTAATCAGTGACATACTCCATCTTATTCTAATAAATCTTCCGTCTTCATTTTGACAGAAAAATTAAGGAAGTACACTACCGCACCATATAATTAAATATGGACCACACAAATACACTACTCTAGTATACAATTAAATTTGGACCACACAAACATTTACCCAAAAAAAAAATAGGGAAAGTATCATGAATGCACGAAAATGGAAATGGGGAAAGTTATGTAGAATAGGAGGGAGTATATCTAATGAGCAACGTTAAATAACATCTGATCCTCCAATCTTTTTTGGGTTATTTAATGGGATTAATCCAACCTATGTCTCCTCCTCTTAAATTACTTACTCCAACCTATACTTTATCCCATATTAATCTCGTCTTGGCGGTCATTTTACTCGTATTAGACCATGCTTAGATTTACGCAATTGTTAAATCCAGCACACTCTTTTACTTAATCCTACACACTTTGCCCTCAAATTCCGTAATTACCCATTGACAATTAAAAAAAACCTAAAATGAATTATCTCTCTACTTTCTCTCAAAACCTAATCAATTAATTAACAACTCGATAATTATGGATCGTAATTCGCATATACCACACGTAATTTCTCCGTTTTATTAACAATTGTATTAATACTATTATTTAATTGATTTAATTAATGTTTTTTCTTAAAAAAGGAGGTTTGCTGTGAAAAAGTGATAGGCGTTGGAGGGGGTGGTTGTCGAGATGGAGGGTCTTCGACGGTGGGAGAGGGTGGATGACGGGTGGTATGGGTGGGGGAGGGGAATCCAATGGTGGCAGATGGTGTTTGGGTGTACGGTGTAGATCGAGTGGTGGTTAGGATTTCGTCGCTATCTTAGGGTAGTACTGACGGTTGTTGGAAAAAGGAGTAATAGGTGGTTCGACGAGGAAGGATGGCTGGTGTAAGTGGGCCGACGAGAGAGGGTAGCCGGTGTAGGTGGGCCGACGAGGGAGGTGGTCGGGTGATTAGGTTAAGGATGAAGGGTGCTCTATTTTTTTTGGTTTTTAATTCTCCTTGGTTAGACTGCGAAATGAATGTGAGAAACGAGAGGGGTATATTTGGAATAAGGGAGAAAAGTGTGCGGTATTTAGTAAAATTGTGTGTAGGATATAACAACCCCCTAGATTTAACCTATTGTAACAGGTAAAAGTTATAAATCAAGAGGTTACTTCTTCTTCTTTTATTACCCTCATTTCTTCTTTCTTCTTTCTTCTTTCTTCTTTCTTCCTTCTCTTTTCAGCCATACTGAACCAAACTCGACTAATTCATACCCAAACCAGAAAATTGATTACTTACAAGAGCTAGTTTTCAAACATTTTTATGTAATAATGGCTTTATAGTATTCGTATTACTCCTAAAATTGAAGTAATTAATCATTAACCATATAAAATCAACAAATTTAG
The DNA here is from genome assembly GCA_022085475.1 of Heliosperma pusillum. Lineage (NCBI taxonomy): Eukaryota > Viridiplantae > Streptophyta > Magnoliopsida > Caryophyllales > Caryophyllaceae > Heliosperma > Heliosperma pusillum. The sequence continues at coordinate 11,129 of JAIUZE010016857.1, forward strand.
TGAGACTGATGAGTAAATGGAGAAATGGGATGTGAAGAAGAAAAAGAGGAAGGTGAAATTAAAGATGGCAGCTGGGGAATTCCGTAAGATGGATATGATGATGATGAATTGATGATGTTATAAGAGGATCACTAATTCACTACCATGGTAGTTCAAGCTTGTGTTTATCAGATTTGGAGGCAACGAATCGAACGTTGGCAGATGACTAAATTGGACGGAACAGATAGAATAATTGAGGAGATAAAACTAACAAAACGGAGGAGAATATAATTGATGTTCAGGAATCAATCAGACTAACATATATGATAGGATTTTGTTGAAAAAAATTGGAGTGGATATGATGGGATTTGTTTTATTCTTAAAAGAATGCTTGTCTTATACCAAAAAAAGAAGGAAGATGAAGCTTCAATGGTAGGAGATAAAGAATGCTAAGAAGTAAGAAGAAAAACGAAAAAAATAAAGGAATAAAGGCATTCAATATCTTTATATATTAAAACAACAACCACAGAGCTGAGGTGTCGCTCTGTGGTTGAAAGTCAAAATTTCAAAGTTCCTTTATTTAATGTTACTTTATTATACCCACGTTCTTCAACACCATTTATTTGTTTCATTTAGTTTGATGTTTCATTTCTTTGAGACTTAATGATAAATCTGCTTGCTTAATTATAAAAAATTATTCCATTTGAATAATGCAAATTTGCAAAATTGAAATTAAAAAAAAAACTTATTTACATGAAAATGATTTTAATACTAAAAAATTGAAGAACCTTACCTTCAATAAAAAAAAGAAATACTTAAGAAAATGAGAATTTAGAGAAAAATCATTTCACATCAAAACTATTTATTTTAACTCATTAAAATAGAAGTACAAAAATGGTAAAAAGTTAGACCGTGATCTTCCAAAAATTAAAGATCCACACATGATTTTAAAAAAAATAAAGAAAAAAAGGTAATATAACGAAGAAAAAATAGGATAATTCTTGCTGAATAAAAAAATCAGTAATAGCCCATTAACAACACTTAGTCAAAAAGCACAAATTAATTTATTTTTTTGGTACAATAAGTGCACAAATTGATAGATGGTGAAAAACAATTAAATACTCACGAAAACAAGGATTTGTAAAAAAAAAAATTAAAGTTAAAAAATATAGTGTAAATTGTTAAATCATTTACCTTCAAATCAATGGTCGATGGAAAACATATATTGAATAGAACACATGAGATTGATAATATGGTGAGAAAAATGTTGACATTGCATGTGTGACTCTGTGAGGAAAGTGTTGAGCAGGAGAGTAAAACAACTAAGGAAATTTAGAGGGATTCTACTAATTTGGAGGCTAATACGGAGTAAATGGTTAGGGTAATAGGGTATTAGCAGTGGGCCGCGTGGCTTTATTATGTCCTTCATGGACTGTGTTTATATGGGGCCGTGTTTTTCTACGGATGTCTTATACGGGTAGAATGTGACTTCATCACGAAATACCTGCCAAATGGATCGGGCAGGCGGGTTACGGCTTCGGCCAATTCGGATTCGGGAAAAATATGGGTCGAGTCTATTATTGTTCTGTAAAAAACGGGTTTATGGTTGGATTCCGGGTCAGAAACGGGTCTGATTAACACATTTTTAAAAATATATTTTTTTTCTTTAAATTTACTTATAAATATATAATTATTCTTAATGTTTATATTTATCTATATTAATATATCAGTTATTATTCTTAATGTTTATATTTATCTACATTCAATATTGCTACATTAATATATCAGGTAGCCTTAGGGTTCGGGTTGAAAAGAGCAGGTTATTTCCGGGTTATTTTTTAGGCGGGTTTGGTTAATTATTTGTGTCAGGTCATGTTTTGACAGGTCTATCCAGAATGGATTATTGTTTAAATGATTATAATCTAAACATGTATAACTCTAACATTAACCATTTATAATACACAAATTCTCATTTGTGACGGACCGACCCGTCGCAAGCTTGCGACGGGTCAATTCCCTCTCACAAAGTGCAAGTGGGGGTGCAAGTGAGTGAGAAATGGAGCCCCCCACTTACACTTTATGAGAGAAAATTGACCTGTCTTAAGCTTGCGACGGGTTGCCCCGTTGCAAGCAAGACTTGCTATTTATAATATGACATAGCTTAAAATTATAATGACAAAATTTATCAAAAAATTATGAGACACATTCACTACTTTTGATTTTAATATTATTACTTTCACGGCATCACATGTTAATACTATTATTATTAATTTTCTACATTCGTTATTTCTAATATTACATTCACTACTCCCGCCGTAATTATTATTACTCTTACTACTTCCACGACAATTATTGTTACTTTTATTAATCAAATAATCACAAATGAGAATGTTGCTATAATTATTTTAAATAAATAGTTAGATTATAATCATTTAAACACTAATTTAAAGACAAATTTAAAGAATTATGGAACATTGTATCATTTTTTGAATTTGAAATTATTTACCCTCTATAGTTTCAAAAATCTAACCTTCTAATATTATATAAATTGATATGCTAAACAATTTACAACTTTATATATCTAAACTATATAGTATATGAATTTTATATATTTACGTCATTTTATTACTGCTCCTTCAGATTTTAATTGATTGATAACAAAATTTAAAATAGCAAACCCGTGCAATTTGCACGGGTTTAAAACTAGTGACTAATGATGAAAGGTAACCTGTTCAGCAGGTTTCCCTTCCAACGGTGTAATACGAGAAAAATGAGTGTAAAGATAAGATTAATATGGGATAAAGCATAAGTTGGAGTAATTTGAGAAGGAGAGAAATAGATTGGATTAATCCCATTAAATAACCCATCTTTTTTCTAAGCGTATGCTCATTTTTTTCATCTGGACTTTGGTCAACTAATCCACTCCAAACTCCAAACTCGTAAGTTAGGGCATACTTTCACCAAATTTTTATTCTTAAAATTAGGCACATATATATGATATATCCTTAATATAATGAATTTAGTTCCCGGACTAAATTAAATGCTAACAACTATATATGAACATGCGTTCCTAGTTTGCGATCCATAGATAATACTATATCTTTTTCATGTGATCCCATGTTTGACATTCAATTTGATTTGCACACCTGTGATCAAGCATTTAGTATAGTTAGTATAAATGGAGACCTATCTTGTAAATACTAAATGTACAGCAATAAGTTTACATTGATATTCAATCTGGTAAGGAAACAAAAGGCAAAAAAATACATAAATCATCAGTCTCTAAAGGAAATAGTATCACAAACACAGTTGTTTACGAAAGATAATAGGATGTGCAAACGAACATCATTTGGCCGAAAAATAAGGAAGCATTCCCAATACTTAACTGAATTTGTTCCTCTGACAGTGTGGATTTGTTCAGGTCCAAGACCACCCCTGCTCGAAACAACTGTACTCTTAGGTCTTGTTTGGTTACTTTTCAACTGAATTGCCCAGAAATGCATGAAATGGAACTACATGAAAGTGGAAATTGTTACCATGAATTCAACTAAACATGCATAATTTTGCTCCAATTCATGTCAAGTATTGTAACTCGGTTGGGATATCCTATGTTCTTCCATACCAAACATCTGTGATACTGCGACTTTTTCTACTCCATCGGGTTCCAATATCACCCGTTTTTGCAAAGAACGATCTTTTGGACGCTGGCTATTGATTTTGCAATTATAGTGAATAATGGTTCTTCCGGAACAGGTATAAGCTTAACCGTGAATCCTATAGGCCATGATACAAATGCCATGATAATACAAGCTCCCCATTGTTTCCAACTCAAACTCACTGTATCAGCAAATTTTTTCAAGAACTCAACCATTACAACCTGGAGGATGATTGTAATCACAATAATTCCGATAAACAAAGGCGTTTTATGAAGTCCTTCAAATATATTTTGCTTTTCCATCCTCCTTGAGTTGAACTCGTTGAAAACTTGACACAGAACAAATGTATTGAATATAAGAGTATTCTTTACTTCAGTATTTACTTTGAAGATTGATGTACCTTTGAACTGCAGGATTAAGAGTATTGATATCTGATAAAAGGCTTGGCACAACAGGTTCCTCCACATAATGTTTGTTATGAGGGGTGCTGTCCTTCCAACGGGCGGCTTATCGATAAGCTCTTTGGTCGGACGTTCTGTGGCAAGTGCCAAAGCGCCTAACGTATCCATTATGAGATTTACCCACAAAAGTTGGACAGCCGTCAAAGGAACTTCTCCAGCTGAAACTGCTGCCACAAAGTTAATGACAAGAGCCGCCACATTGACTGTGAGTTGGAATTGAATGAATTTTTGTATGTTGATATAGACACATCGGCCCCACCTTAGCACAGTGGCCACTGTATTAAAGTTATCATCAAGGATGATAATATCTGAACTCTCCTTTGCGACTTCAGTACCCTGAATTCCCATTGAAAGTCCAATATCTGCTTCTTTTAGAGCAGGTGCATCGTTCGTTCCATCACCTGTAACTGCCACGACGTGACCCTTTTGCTTTAAGCATTGAACCATCAACAGCTTATCTAAGGGTGATGATCTTGCCATTACACATATCTTGTCAACTTTTTGCATTCTTTCTTCATGTGTGTAGTTGCGAAATTCTTCTCCTTCAACCACTTCCCCTTCACCTTTGTCAAATCCCAGTATCCCACATTCTGTGGCTATGGCTTTTGCGGTGAAAACATTGTCTCCGGTAATCATTTTGATCTTTACTCCAGCTCTTTTGCAGATTTCTACGGCATTCTTCACCTCAGGACGGCATGGATCCTTCAAACCAACAATCCCCAACAAGGTTAGATCTTTTTCTGTAAGATTCGTCTCATCTAGTGCTTCGTCGATGTTTGATGCCAGTTCTTCTTTTAAGACTCTTGTATGAGCAAATGCGATGCAACGTAGACTACTGGCTGCCATGCCCTCGATTATTAGCCCAATTCGCCTCTTTCCATCACCGTCCATTGCTCTTTTTGCTCCATCGGGAGTGTAATAATAAGAGCATAATTCTAAGATAATTTCAGCAGCTCCTTTCCAGTGCACATGAATAGTGCTATCAGAATTCTTCCTCATCATAACCCCACTTCTCTTCTTAGTTGAATTGAAGGTTTCAACCTGAAGAATTGAGCCACTTCTCTTTACTCTCTCCATATCCATGCCTAAGTCTCTTAAAGCCCAAGAGAGAATTGCTTTCTCAGTAGGGCTTCCTGAAATCTCAGGCGCCTCTCCCTCAAGAGGCGTGAATACTGCCCCAGTAGTGTTTAATGCAACTCCCTGTTGGATAAGTTCAATAATGTTTGGCGTTGCTTTTTGGAGGCATTCTTCCTCTCCAATCCAAACATGAGTCACTGTCATTTGATTCAAAGTCAATGTTCCGGTTTTGTCAGTGCAGATAACTGTGGCTGACCCCATCGTCTCACAAGCTGAGAGTTTTCTTACCATTGCATGATCGGCCATCATTCTTTTCATAGAGTAAGCAAGGGTGAGAGTCACAGCCAAGGGAAGGCCCTCGGGAATGGCTACAACCACAATAGTAACTGCAGTTGAAATTATTCTTACTACAGAGTTCATTATCGAGTTTATACTCGTTTTACCCTTGGTGTATGCGACATTTCCGTGTTCATCATGTGTGTTCCCTGTGAAATACCGTACAAGTAGTACAATGAGCACTAAAAGAGCGACAAGAAGTCCTACCTTTCCTATTGAGGAGGTCAACCCATTTAGACGTACTTGTAGGGGGGTTTCTTCACTGACATCCCGGTTTATTGAGCTCATCATCTCCCCCCAGGCGGTGTTTGTCCCGACTCCAGTAACCAGCATCCGCCCATATCCATCGCCCACTTTTGAACCTGAATGAAGAAATGGATTGCTTGTAGAATTGACATCTACATGGTCACTCTCTCCGGTCATACTAGACTCATCTATCAGCAGGGAATGGCCGTCTATGAAAAGCCCGTCAGCAGGTATTTGATCGCCAATCTTTAACTTGACGACATCTCCAACAACAATGTCAAAGATTGAGACTTGTTGTGGCCTGCTATCCCTGACAACACTTATCAGAATGTTGTCACTGATTTTGGACAGCTTGCTGAACTGTCGTTCTTGTTTGAAGTTGCTTATGGCGGAGACAATGACAACAAGAAAGACGGCCACAAAGATGCTTCCACCTTCATACCATCCTTCTTTAAGGCCTTCCTCCTTGATGCCGAACCCTAGTGACAGGGTTGCGGCCACAAGAAGGATGATGAGAGTGGGATCCTTGAACGCAGTCCAAACAAAATAAAGGAATCCTTTCGGAGGTGGCCTAATATACGTATTTGAGCCATACATCTCCTTCCTCCTAAAAACATCATCATTGCTTCCATGAATACCAGCCTCCAAGTTAGCCTTAAGAGAGCTAGCAACCTTGTGGACCCCGCCAATGGCATAAAGATCATCAAGAATCTTATCTCTTACAATCTTAATAAGCCTTGTTGGTTCAATATTAGGCGAAGAAGAGGATTGTGGGCTTAGTGGTTCGTTTTCGAGGATACAGTATGGCTGGTTCACAATTCCAAGGCTAGTAGTGTTTAAGTTGTCTTTGACAATAGAAAGAAACGCTCTCAAGGAATAGATGGTGGCATAGGCGACATGCCACCTCTTTCGCGCGGTTATGGTGGAACTCATTGTACGAATTAAGGTAACACAATCAGTAGTATTCAAGACAAAGCTACTTCCCTTGTGTTGTTTTTTCATTTAGGAACTGTAAAGACTCAGAAATGAATGTGTTTTGGATGTTTGAATATTTCTAGTTGACTATCAACGTGTTTAGCATATGCGCTTTGTTGATCTTCTCCTCCTCCTTATATCTATTTTAGTGTTCGCTTTCTGAAATTGCTTTGCAGCTTCCTTCTGCTAGAATACTTCAAATTCTGAAACCTTTCTGAAATTGCTAGCAAGTTAATATGAAACCTTCAATCTGTTAGAATACTTCAAATTATACTTTCACGTTTGTTTAATTCAATCTTGTTTACGTTTATTTAATTCAATCTTGTTTATTTTAATGAACAAACCCCTCTTTCAAGAAACACAAAGTCAATGGAGCTTCTTCAACAATTTTTTTGATTTTATTATTATTAAGTATTAACAAACTACTTGTATTTGTTGTCCACTTCAAAGTTCAAACTGTACAATGCCTCCCTCCCAGTCAATTGTTGTCTTTTCATTTTGTCACAAAGACTAAGAAAATTGGGGAATCATTTGTGGTTCTACTTAGTGTATGACAAGTGTACAATACTTCCATTGGGTGATAAAATTACTCATAAAAATCATTCCAAATATAGAAAGGACAACAATTAACTAAGACACTCTAAAAAGAAATAGGACAACAATTAACCGGGGCGGAGGGAGTACATACTATTAAATGGGTTCACGTATGATCGCATTCATTGTGTCAAGTTTGGAGATAAACCCGCTACTTCAAATAGCGGATTTACCATAAATCATTTTACCTCGACAAAAAAATATTAGTGTCAATTAAAAAATAAGAACATTGACTTTATCACACTTGTTGAGTTGTGTTTTACAACGCGTATTTTATGTTACACATTATTAAAACTTATAAAAAATTTGATATTTTCATGGTATTCAGGACGACGAATCAATCTGTCATTTGTTTATCTTTGTTTTTGACACAAACACCAAGGATAGTAGGGTCGGGGACCATTCGTGATAGTATTTAGTTGATGACAAGTGGACAATAGTCCCAATGAGAGATCACAATACTCGTACAAAATCTCTTTGATATAAAAAGGTAGACAAGTGTATGAGACATTCTAAAATAAATGAAAAAGGTAAACAAATGACTGAGACATAGGGGTACTTGTAACACCTTGAATTTTATTTAATTGATAAAACTGTCTTGGCTGATTATTTCATTCAATTTATAAGGTAATTTATTAAATGAATAATTTTTTTTAAATACTCTACTCTATTTTAATGAGACATTGATTTAAAATCCTAATTTAATAAGATTCGCCCTTACTTTTATGATTATTTCTTTTTACATTTGGTTGCGTCAAAACCGCTTTGATTTAGACCGCATATAGAGTGAAGATTTGGATTTTAGGTGAAATTTGAGTGAAACCCGACCAATTTGAGTTATGAGTAAAGTTTAGTCTACATGAGTTAAAGTTTTAGGTTAATGTTTTCTAAAGAAACCACGTTTTATCTTCTTCCTCCAAAATTACAGATTTCTTCTCTCTCTCTCTAGAAACTACATAAAGACCAAACCTTTATGTTCTTAAAACCTTTGTAACTCCCTCATTTCTCAACCAAATCACTCAAAACTTTCACCCTCCTCTCATCATCTTCATTCTTTTTGTATATTGAAATCTCATCTTTCTCCAAGTTTTATAAAATCTATTTTTTAGATCTCATCTGAAAATGAGTATAATTTCTTTGTTCCTTGTCCAAATTCGACGATTGTTACACTCATGTTTTCCTCTCAACTTCGTCTACCTTTTTTTGTAGGAAAAAAATTATAAATTTTTTATTTTGCAAAACCCATCTTTTGTAGGATGCGCGTTTTCTAACCCATATCGCTTTAAATGTGTTCATAGATGTAAATGATCTGAGGGTGGACTTGCTCCAAATGATATTGAAGTGCAAAAACTAACGTAGACGGGTTACTTAATATTACTTTGCTTGGGAGGATGGTTGTGTTAGGATAAGAGATTTGTATAAAAACATGAGTATTTTTATGCAATATTATCTTCAAGATCATTATTTATGAATGTTTAAAGATTTAAGAGACTTCTATGTTATGGCTGTTATATTATTGTTTAAATTGATGTAATGTTCATGATTCTTTGCTCAAAATAATGTTGATGGAATTTGGGTAAAGTTGAGATTTTTATGTTGTGTTTGATGATGGTTTAAGATTCACTTGAATATTGTTCATACTATTGTTAATGTTTGAGTATGAGTATTGATGAATTTTATGAAGATGTATTACAATCATCAAAGTTTTATGAGTTTTCAATGTGTTTCAGACACGTGAAGACATCTGGAAAAATTTCGCCAGGTACAAAGTTGTCTAGAATTGCATAAAAATGGACAGGAACACGCCGGGCAAAATTTCACCCAGGCAGGTAAAGTTTTCCTTCACTGGCGCATTCTCGTAAAATGGCCATACCTTTCTCGTTTCTTGTATATTTTGAGTGTGTACCCTACTCTTAGACTTGTAAGAGGATAAACTATAACCTAGATTTAGAATTATTGCATTCCCATTTCTAGAACTCAAGTTATGACTGTTTAAAGTTGACTCTTGTTTTAGATGGATTCTAATCTTGTTGTTTTGGGGAGGGACTTATGTTTCTTGATTATTTCACTTCTTAATCTTGATTCTGATGCTTATATATGATGTCGCACACATGTGACATAGTGTCATTGTGTATTGTTTACTAGCTTGACGTTCCTTTTTCGTATCTTTCTCCAGACCGTTGATTACGGTATGTATGCCATGTTACTGAATTAAGGATATTCGATCATCCGCCTCTTCTGTGTCATTCTGCTGAACTTGGTGTAACACCCGCTGTAACACACCATTTTATCCAGGAGCCTTAGTTAGACCTTCCTAGATAAATATGGCTATCACCATCTCGGTTTTCCGAGGTAGTACATACCAAAACCACAATCATAAGAGTAAGTTAAATAATTTATTACATAATGATTAAACAATCTTACAACTTACAACCCAATATCTAAACTAGCACAACAGAAGACTTAAAGTTACAACTCCAATGCTAATCAAACTAAATGATCATCAATAACTATAAGACTCGTCTTGTAGCTTATCTCATCCCATACAACCATCATCCATTGCCAAGCTCATTAACTTGCTAACCTGCAAGGTTCACTACTACTCCCCATTTGAACGAAAATAAATTTTGAAAGAGTAGGGTGGACGACACACACACACATAAACAAAACAAGGTCAACCAAAGGTTGAGTAGGGATTATCTCACGCATCATACAACACCATATCATTGGCACGCACCAGCAACATTCATCTAACAAAACAATATAAGTCATTCACAAGCTCACGTCAATGCGCGACACACCACATTTAAATATCAATCACCCAATCACCATGCTTAACTCAAATCTCCCCCTCACCGTGCTTATAACATACCTGGCACCAATCTCCCAATCACCGTGCCCAGTTCATAAGGTACAAGTCTCCCAATCGCCGTGCCCTTGCATTCACCTCCACGATTACGCACAACACATACATCACATTAATAACCATTTGTCACATTTGCAACACATGCCATCACGCCAATACTCATATAGCATACCATCGTACTTATATTTGTATTCAGGGTTATAACATACAACCATCCATATAAAAAAATCATCACAAACACTACCAACACAATCCAGGCTCGTCTCGCTCGAGACTAGGGCTATCTCGGCCGAGAGACCTTTGTCTCGCCCAAGACGGATCTGTCTCGCCCAAATCGGGAAACATTCATCTCGAGAGTCTGGATCAATGTTTAGTCTAAGACAGTATCATATGACCCTGTCCTACCGGGGGGGGTTGAGTCTTGTGTTATCTTGTCTTGGTTTGTTTCGATGCTTTGCACGTGTCATTTACAATGAAAATGTGTCTTGGATAGTTTGAATGGTGTGTCTTGTTCTTCCCTTAGTTAGTGTTAGTTTTGGCTAACTAATATGAGTCACAACCCAATGTTGGTTGTCCTTTTGGGTTTGTCTTTCCCGTACGAGTCTTTTCATCCTATTCATCACTAGGGGGTGAGATGCAAGCAACCTAATATTGTGGTACATGGGGGACCACAGAAGGGCGCGCTTGGAAGGACAAGCGTAAAAATACGCATTTGTGGAGTCGCCACCAATTTTTATGGGAAATTGGAACCGTTCGAATACTTTATGCCATGTCAAGACATGAAGTGGTGATGACATGAACACTAAGATCTCGTTACCCTTAGCATTCTATATCTAGAATGACTCTCGTGGATGCCAATAAACACGGATGTTCACAGAGATCTGGAGTATGGGGTGAGAGTACCTATTAGGAAGCTCTTTAATTGAACACCTAATCCCGCCTGCCTCGATAACGACCTCTACTAATGATTAGGGAAATCGTTCGTATTTGATATGTTATCGATTATATGCATGCAATGCAACATTTAACATTTTAATCAAGTAGCTATGGATCTAATATATGAGCTTGGAGGATTTCAGAGTGTGAATCTTGTAGAGAGTGAGTTGGCACCTCTATATTTCGACCCATACACTAACCTAGTGGTCAACCACATACTTAAATCCCATGGATACTTCCCATGGATGCCATTAAACCAACCAGGAAAAGTACATTTGCACCATAGAAAGAAGGGAACTCTGGAAAGATACCATTGGGATTAGGGTACAAACCCACGAAAGAGGAAACCTTAGAAATGCTTACTCAAGTGCAAAATCGTAAGAGTAAGGGAATCCAGATACAACCTTATCTCCCTACTCTAAACGGATATTTCGTTAGGGAAGGAAGGAAAGAATACATTCACGGGTTTCCCGAGCCTTGGCACTATATAGGAATACAATTAGCTGGAATTGAGGTCTTCCATGATTGCTACTTTTTTCCCTTAGAAACGGTTCCTACCCTCAAAACTCGTCAGACACCTTGTTTAGAGGAAAAAGCAGTTAGCCTTCTGTTTGGAGAAGATTGATTCGTCAGAGTTTCACAGGATGAGATCATTACCATGATACTTCAGGACGATCATTTCAATCCTACATTGTTGATCAACGACGCTGGCTTAAGCCAACCACAAGGATGGAGAAAGTCGATCAAATGGACCAACAACCAAGTAAAACTCTTCAAAGTCACTACTGGAGAAGAAGAGATGTTCAAAGGAGAACCAGAAGACAACGAGTTTGAGTCAGAATCGAAGTTGGAGTCGGAGTCCGAGTCAGAGTCTAGCGAAGTTCTTAGAGAGTCTCCTCCTGCTGTCACCCCCATCCCCTTGTTTCTCCTAGCCTAGCATCTAATAATAACAACAGTTTGGGGAATGTCCCAGTAGTTGTTCCTTTAGCGCCTCTGACAAGTGAACAGATGGCCTCTTTGTTCCAGTTATTTTCAAAATTTAATATGAATAAATGAGATTCTGCTTACTCCTTGTGTTTTTCTGAATGCAATTCTGTTTATGATGACAATGAGGATAATCCAGACCCAGACTCGATTGAGTTATATTCACATATAATCAAAGAAATACTACAAGAGGGGAAAGGAGCACCAGTCATAGAAAGCACTGAACCATAGATCAAACTCTCTTTCTCTTAAGCTTCTTGTTAGCTGGAATACACCATCTCCTATCAAACCTAATGCCCTCATCAGAATGAACCATAGATCAAACTCTCCTTCTACCCCATGATCCTTGAATCCCCAAACTGCATCTCATATATTTCCTCATACAACTCTAGCTCCACAGTTACGTCGCTAAAATCATCCCCTTTCGGGATCATATGTATCTCCATATTTCCCACTTCCTCTCTAAACCTCATCATCGATAAAGCAGTACACAAGGATTGCACCGACTTCCTACTCAACACGTCAGCCACCACATTCACCATTCCCTCGTGATACATAATATCCATATCATAGTCTTCTATTAGCTCGATCCAACTCCTCTACCTCATATTGAGCTCCTTCTGAGTATGAATGTACTTTAAGCTCTTATGGTCGGTGAACATATTATAGGTCGCCCCATACAAATATTGTCTCTAAATTTTAAAGGGAAAGACCACGTCACCCAACTCAAGAGCGTGGATCAGAAAGTTCTCGTCATAAAGCTTTAAATGTCTTGAAGGATAGGCAATAAGTCTCCCATTTTGCTGCTAGACACAACCCAACACATAATTCGACGCATCCGTTCACACTTCGATGTTTTCACTTCCCTCGAGCAAAGCTAGATGCAACAGGAGTATATGATCAAGACAAGACACAAGCTCAAGACAAGACTCAACATCAACAACATCAAGACAACAACATCATTCAAGGCAACAACATCCATTCAGACAACACCATGACTAGTTATGACAATGTCCTATTCAGTCCAAGTAACCACCACTTCAGACCAGCTAAGACAACACTACACCAACCAGAACAAAGCCTAGCCATACACTTTCCAAGACTAAGCCACAACAACACACATCCAACAGCAAAACAAACCCAACACAACAAAAACAACACTCAGCCTAAAACAGCCAGTCACAGTCTTTCTAAACAGGGTCCATGGGGGCCTCACACATCCAAACAAGCCTAACCAACCATCAAATTTAGTCCTTGGGAAGGTCCTCTACAACTTTGCCCAGGACTTCTCTTCCAAGAAACGAACACACAAAAAGTTAGCCTAGGGACAACTCCAAACTGTCCAGATTTCAGTCCTTTTTGCAGTAGTTAACATGTCACTATCAAACTTTCCTGTTTTGATCAAACAAGCTCAAGGGCCTTTTAGCAGGACCTTTGTCATCCATCCTTCTTCAGTTGAGCTCAAGAATCAAGCTTAGAAGTCCACTCCTCCACCAGTTTCAACCTAAACAACCCAATTAAGGCAGATTGTCCCTTTAGAACTGCTTTACTACTTTATTGCTTTATTCTGAACAATGTAGCTGTTATTTCTGTTTCTTTTGTAAGCCAATTATGGCCCTAGGATGTATTGAACAAGTAGGATGTAATCTCCTTGCCTATATAAGGCCATTTCCTAATGAATGAAAGACAGATTTTGAAGTAAAACATAAAACTGAAACCTTGTTTCTGTTGATATCTCTTGGCTGTGTGCTTGAGACAACTTCCTTTGCTTTGTGCTTGGAAGGGAGCTGAGACCCTTAGCTGTGTGCTGGGATCAAGGTTCAACCCTCAACCATTGGCTTTGTGCTTTGGTTAAGGTTCTATCCCTTTCTTTCAGCATTCAGTCCAAACAAAACAGAGCAAATTCAAAGTGTCTAACCTTAGTTCAATTTGTCATTGTTTAGTTTGTCTTTCTGAATAGTTTTATTACAAATTGGTTATCAGAGCTTTGGTTTGTGAGTTCATTTACCTAACTACATTAAAAATACAAAAACCAACCATGAGTGAAGAGAGAATCACAGGTCTTGAGAATACAGTTCAAGGTCTTGCCAGAACTATAATGGAGGTCTCCAGATCTGTCAATAAACTCCTTGAGGGCCAACAGAACAATGATGCAAGGGGAGGCAGAGGTCGAGGAAGAGGAGCACCTTTCCCACAAGGAGGAAGGAGGAGGCAACCTGTAGATCAGTTTGAAATGTCAGACTCAGATGGCTCAGATCAAACTCTTCTCAGACACCAGGACAAAGACATAAAGGTAGAGATCCCTGACTTTCTAGGTAGCATGAACCCTGATGATTTCCTAGATTGGCTAAGGTCTGTAGAAAGAGTCTTTGAGTTTAAAGGATACACTGATACAAAGGCTTTTAAGGTTGATATCATGAAACTAAAAGGTTATGCCTCACTGTGGTATGAAAACATGAAAACCTTGAGGGTTAGAGAAGGGAAAGAACCTGTTAAGTCATGGCTCAAACTGAAAAAGAAAATGAGGGCTAAGTTTGTCTCTAGGGACTACACTCAGGACATGTTCATTAAGCTCACTCACCTTAAACAAGGCCAAAGACCTGTAGAGTCTTATCTAAGGGACTTTGAACAAATCACATTGCAATGTGAGGTTGTTGAGAAATCTGAGCAAAAGATAGCAAAGTTCTTAGAAGGTTTGGATGAGAGGATAGCTAGTAAAGTCAGGCTACAAAATATATACTCCTTTGAGGAAGCTGTCAACTTGTCTTTGAGGGTAGAAAAGTTGGGGAAGGGAAAGGCCAGTGCTTCTAAGACACCTGCTAGAACCCCCACCTTCAAACCTTTTGTAGGAGTCAAGATAGGAGAACCTGTGGTTCCTATTAAGACCCCTTTCAACCTTGATAAAGGCAAGGCTGTTGAAGCAGGCCAAAGGAAGACTACCCCTCTCAAAAAGTGTTTTCAATGTCAAGGATATGGACATTTTGCTAGAGAATGTCCATCTAAAAGAGCTCTGAGCACCCTAGAAGTAATTCATTGGGGAGATGATGAAGTGTTGGTCTGTGATGATGAGATGGAAGAGCCTGAGGTAGAGGCTAGTGAGGAGTTGATAGAGCCTGATGCAGGGTTAAGTTTGGTAACATGGAGAGTAATGCATACTATCAAGGGCAGAGTGTGTAACCTCATCATTGATGGTGGAAGCTGCACTAATGTGCCCTCCAGAACACTGATAAACAAACTAGCTCTACCCAACAAGGACCACCCCCTACCTTACAAACTCAGATGGCTAAACAAAGGGGCTGAGATCAAAGTGGATAAACAATGTGTTGTGCCTTTCTCAATTGGTAAAGGGTATGTGGATGAGAGTCTTTGTGATGTTCTACCTATCGATGCATGTCACCTCTTGTTTGGGAGGCCATGGGAGTTTGATAGGGATGCCAAACACCATGGGAGGGACAACACCTACACTTTTAAGTATGGGAAGAGGAAAATCACCTTGGCACCTTTACCACCTGCTTTAAAGATCAACCCAAACCCCATGAGTGAGGCTTCCAAGGAAGTCATGCTGATAAGTGAATCAGAACTAGTACAAGAGCTAAGTGAGTTACAACCTGTGTACATATTACTTGCCAAAGAGACTGGGATGAGCATGATTGATATCCCTGAAGAGATCAAGTCTATCCTAGAAAGTTATGGTGATGTCTTTCCTAATGAGCTCCCTAGTGGATTGCCACCACTTAGGGGAATAAAACACCACATTGACCTAGTGCCTGGAGCTATCCTACCCAACAAGCCAGCTTACAGGAGTGATCCTAAGGCTACACAAGAGCTCCAACTTCAAGTAGGTGAGCTGCTCAACAAGGGCTATGTCAGGGAATCCCTCAGTCCTTGTGCTGTACCAGCCTTGCTTGTGCCAAAGAAGGATGGGACTTGGCGTATGTGCATTGACAGTAGGGCCATCAACAACATTACCATCAAGTATAGGTTCCCCATACCTAGACTTAATGATATTCTGGATGAGTTAAGTGGGGCTCAAGTATTCACTAAGATTGATCTAAGGCAGGGCTACCACCAAGTGAGGATAAGAGCAGGGGATGAATGGAAGACAGCTTTCAAGACTAAACATGGGCTCTATGAATGGTTGGTGATGCCTTTTGGGTTGTCTAATGCCCCTAGTACCTTCATGAGGTTGATGACAGAGGTCCTAAGGCCCTACTTAGGCAAGTGTGTGGTGGTTTACTTTGATGACATTCTTATTTATAGTTCAACTAGGGGAGAACATTTGCAGCATCTGAAGTTGTTGTTTGAGGTCTTAAGAGAGAACAAGTTGTATGGCAAACTAGAGAAGTGCACCTTCATGCAGCCTGAGGTTTACTTCCTTGGGTTCATCATCTCTAAGAAAGGAGTAGCAGTTGATCCTGAGAAGGTGCAAGCAATCAAGGAATGGCCCCTTCCTCAAACTGTTACTGATGTTAGAAGCTTTCATGGGTTAGCATCTTTCTATAGGAGGTTCATACAAGGGTTTAGTTCAATCATGGCCCCTATTACTGAGTGCATGAAGAAGGGAGAGTTCAAGTGGAATGAGAAGGCTGAAAGGTCCTTCAATCTGATCAAGGAGCTATTGTGTAAATCTCCAATATTGGTTCTACCAGATTTTAACAAACTCTTTGAGGTAGAGTGTGATGCCAGTGGCCTTGGCATAGGAGGCTGTGCTTACTCAAGAGAAGAAACCTGTTGCATACTTCAGTGAGAAGCTAAATGGGGCCAAGCTTAATTACTCCACATATGACAAAGAGTTCTATGCCATTGTGAGAGCATTGAACCATTGGGGACACTACTTGAAGCCTAAGCCTTTTGTGCTTCATTCTGATCATGAGGCTCTCAAATACATCAATGGACAGCATAAACTCAACCCCAGGCATGCCAAATGGGTAGAATTCTTGCAATCCTTCTCATTCTCTAGCAAGTACATAGAGGGTAAGAACAATGTTGTAGCTGATGCATTGTCTAGAAGATCTGTGATGTTGACCTTCATGGAACAAAGGGTGTTGGGGTTTGAATTCATGAAAGAGCTCTATCAGGAAGACCCAGACTTCAAGCATGAATGGGAGGTGTATCAGGAAGGGCAAGTCAAGAAAGGGAGCAAGTACACAGCTCAGGAAGGCTACTTGTTCTATGGAAACAGACTATGTGTGCCTAAGGGACCTTATAGGGGACTACTGGTCAAAGAGGTTCACTCCAATGGCCTTGCTGGTCACTTTGGGGTGCAGAAGACCTATGACATATTGCAAGATCAGTTCTATTGGCCTAAGATGCTCAGTGATGTGCAAGATACCCTCAAGAGATGCAGGTCTTGTCAACTAGCCAAAGCACACTTTCAAACTGGCCCTTACACACCACTTCCAGTACCAAACAAGCCATGGGAAGACCTCAACATGGACTTCATTGTAGCCTTACCAAGAACTCAAAGGGGAAAGGATTCAATCATGGTGGTTGTAGATAGATTCAGCAAAATGGCACATTTTATTGCTTGTAAGAAGACTGAGGATGCTTTGGGGGTAGCTGAACTATACTTTAGGGAGGTTGTCAAGTTACATGGGGTGCCTAGGAGCATTGTCTCAGATAGAGACACAAAGTTCATGAGTCACTTCTGGAGAACCTTGTGGAAGCTATTGAAGACCAGGCTATTGTTTAGTACTTCTCACCATCCCCAAACTGATGGGCAGACAGAAGTCACTAACAGGACACTAGGAAAGATCTTAAGGAGCATTGTTTCTAAGTCATTAAAAGATTGGGACCTCAGGCTAGCACAAGCTGAGTTTGCCTTCAACAGAGCTCCCTCCAGCAGCACAGGTAAAAGTCCTTTTGAAACAGTTTATGGAACTAATCCTCTCATGCCTACAGACCTAGCACCAGTCAAAGGAAGCAAAGCAAGCTATGATGCAAAGAAAAGAGTTGAGCAAATGATACAGATTCATGAGCAAGTCAAGAAGCAGATTGAAAGGTCCAATGAGTTGTACAAGGCTAGGTCCAAAGGGCCTAAGAAAGCAAGGGAGTTCAAGGCAGGGGATCTTGTATGGTTGCATTTAAGAAAAGAGAGATTTCCAGACAAGAGGAGAAACAAGCTCATGCCAAGAGCTGATGGACCATTTGAGATATTGGAGAAGATAGGCACAAATGCTTACAAAGTGGATCTACCAGGAAGCTATGGTGTCCATGGTACTTTCAATGTTGGAGACCTGAGCCCCTACCATGGTGAATCAGATGATGAAGGTGATGAAGATTTGAGGGCAAATCCTTTTCAAGAAAGGGAGGTTGCAACAGGAGTATATGATCAAGACAAGACACAAGCTCAAGACAAGACTCAACATCAACAACATCAAGACAACAACATCATTCAAGGTAACAACATCCATTCAGACAACACCATGACTAGTTATGACAATGTCCTATTCAGTCCAAGTAACCACCACTTCAGGCCAGCTAAGACAACACAACACCAACCAGAACAAAGCCTAGCCATCCACTTTCCAAGACTAAGCCACAACAACACACAGCCAACAGCAAAACAAACCCAACACAACAAAAACAACACTCAGCCTAAAACAGCCAGTCACAGTCTTTCTAAACAAGGTCCATGAGGGCCTCACACATCCAAACAAGCCTAAACAACCATCAACTTTAGTCCTTGGGAAGGTCCTCTACAACTTTGCCCAGGACTTCTCTTCCAAGAAATGCACACACAAACGTTAGCCTAGGGACAACTCCAAACTGTCCAGATTTCAGTCCTTTTTGCGGTAGTTAACATGTCACTATCAAACTTTCCTGTTTTGATCAAACAAGCTCAAGGGCTTTTTAGCAGGGCCTTTGGCATCCATCCCACTTCAGTTGACCTCATGAATCAAGCTTAGAAGTCCACTCCTCCACCAGTTTCAACCTAAACAACCCATATAAGGCAGATTGTCCCATTAGAACTGCTTTACTACTTTATTGCTTTATTCTGAACAATGTAGCTGTTATTTCTGTTTCTTTTGTAAGCCAATTATGTCCCTAGGATGTATTGAACGAGTAGGATGTAATCTCCTTCCCTATATAAGGCCATTTCCTAATGAATGAAAGACAGATTTTGAAGTAAAACATAAAACTGAAACCTTGTTTCTGTTGATATCTCTTGGCTGTGTGCTTGAGACAACTTCCTTTGCTTTGTGCTTGGAAGGGAGCTTAGACCCTAGCTGTGTGCTGGGATCAAGGTTCAACCCTCAACCATTGGCTTTGTGCTTTGGTTAAGGTTCTATCCCTTTCTTTCAGCATTCAGTCCAAACAAAACAGAGCAAATTCAAAGTGTCTAACCTTAGTTCAATTTGTCATTGTTTAGTTTGTCTTTCTGAATAGTTTCATTGCACTAGAGCATGAGTCGTGGTTAGACGCTTCTTTACGGTTTGGACCGTTGTGTCATAACTCTCATCACAACGAAACTTATTCTCTCTCCTCATTAAAATTGTCATTGGCCGAGCTATCTTTTAGATCTATTTAACAAACCACCTATAATAGCCAGCAAGTCCCAAGAAACTACGAACCTCACAAACATTTTTCGGTACCGTCCAATTAGGCATTACATCAATCTTCATCGTATCACAAGGTACTTCATCTTTAGATATAGCATGCCTTAGAAATCCCACCTTCTCAAACCAGAAGTTACACGTATACAATTTTGCATACATCTAGTTATATCTCAAGGTCTGCAGAACAATACTCAAGTGCTCTTCATGCTCCTTCCTAGTCATGGGATAGACTAGCATATTATTTATAAACACGTCCACGAATTTATCAATGTATGGACGTACTGAAGATACTATTATTCAAATACATAAACACAATAGGTGCATTAGTCAACCCAAAAGGAAAACAAAAAAACTTATAATGGCCATACCCCGTACAAAATGCCGTCTTCTGAACATCATCTTCCTTAATGCGCACCTGATAGTAACCTGAGCACAAGTAAATCTTTGAAAACACCCGTACTCCACCGAAATGATTGAGCAAGTCATAAATTCAAGGCAGTGGGTACTTATTCTTTACCATATCAGGGTGCTGCTCCCGATATCCGATGCACAATCTCATGCTACCATTCTCCTTTTTCACAACTAACACTAGTGCGCCAAATGGAGACACAGTTGGCCTAATGTACGCCTTATCGAAAATCTTAGTTAACTGCTTTTTCAGCTCCTCTAACTCCTACGGTCCCATTCGGTAAGGTGCCTTGGAAATATGCCTCGTTTTCGGCTTCATTTTGATTCCAAAATCTACATCCCTCTTTGTCGGTAATCCTTGAACCTCATCGGGAAACACATCATGAAAGTCTCCCAGAAAAGGTATATCGACTGCTTTAAGCTCCACTATCCGAGTATCCCTCACGTGACACAAAAAGAAAGGACATCCCTTCCTCAAACGCGACTTAAGGGTAATACATCTTATGAGCTTACCTTTGGGTTTTACCATAAAACCACGGTAAGATATTCTTACCCATTTCAGACCTTTTAATGACACCTTATTGTGATTGCAAGCAATATTGGCCTTATACCTACCCAACCAATCCATAACTACTATCACCTCAAAACCATTGAAAAGAAATTCCAACACGTTAACTTGAAAATTGACACCCTCTACCACCATTGACACATATTTATACAACTTATTACAAAGTACCGGCTTTCCTGTTGGAATTACAACTTCATCTTTATTCACAAAACATTCCCCCAATCCCAATGTCAAATGACTCACACAAACAAACGAATGAGTCACTCAGATTCAAACAACACAAAAGACGGCTTATTGATAATAAGAAAAGTACTGATGACCACGTGAAGGTCATGTTCAACGCCTTCTTATCCATCATAAACCGCTTGCCACTTTTCTTTTGTCCTTTTTGTACGGTGCTAGCAGATGCAGATGGTGCCGCCCCGGACTTCTGGTTCCCAATTTTATTCCTACATTGGTACGAGTTGTACTTGTTGTAGTAGGCGTTATTTTTGCCGAAGCTCTGCTAATTATCCCATTTGCTGGTGTTACAATTTCTAGCCGCCATTTGTGCTGGTCCATAAATATAACTCTGTCGGCTCGCACTTGGAGTCCTGACGCCTGTGCTGCCGCTGGTGCAATCCACCCTCTTATGGCCGATCACTCCATAGTTATAGCATTGTGGCCTAGATTGAGCCAAACCGCCCCTGAAAAACCACTTCCAAACTTGGAGCGCCCATTGAAGCCTAATTCTCCCAGGTACAACCTCAACCGAAGAAAGACAACCCTCTGGTTACTAGTTTGCCCCAACTGTCACTTTCCGCCATTCTTTCTTTCCTACTTTCCCCCTGAACTAACCTTTGCGCATGCTCAGCTTGGTTATACGCTTCCTTTACATTAGTGGTTACCCTTTCATGCAACTTCTCTATCACCTTCAAAGATAACCCTTTCTCAAATCTAACCGCCATCACCCATGGACTACGTTGAATCTCTTCCACATAAGTCGCTAATTTCATGAACTTAGTATAATATTCATAAAATTTAATACCCTAGGTCATCCTAAGGTTATCAAACTCATGCCGCAACTCACTCTTAATGTGTTCCGGAATGAACTTCTCCTTCAACTTAGCTTTGAAATTTTCCGAAGGAATTAATTCTTCCATGGCCTCCATATAGAACTCCCTCATTTCCCCCTACTTGTTTGCCACCACAACCTAGCTTTAACACTAAGGAAAGCGCAACCTGATTGACTTTCATCTCTTTTGGATTCTACACTACCTCAAAAATATTTTATATCACCATACACCACTCATCAAGAAGCTTAGGAGCATCCATCCCCTCATACTTGGTCGGGTGATACCTAGAAATGGCATTATTTATGGTATTTGTATCCTCCTTCTTCTCCTTTGCTTTCCTTAGATTTCACAGTGCCTCAGTAAGCGCCTCGTCTCCTTAACTAACCTCGCAATCTCAGCGAGGCTCATGTTCTCATATGGCTTTCCATTTGCCTTCTTAACCAACTTCAAAAACAAGGAATAAGTTTAGCACATAGCCTATCCCAACCATCGAGTCGGTCGAGTAGGGGATCTACTCGCTCGATTAGCCCCACTCGGCCGAGTGCCACTTCTACTCGGTTGAGTAGAAGAGTCTGGAAATAAACCTTAATCCTCCATAAAGTCCCCTCGGTCGATTTATTATACTCGTCTGGGTACCTACCTCACTCGATTGGGTGCAGGTGAATTCCACAGTAGACTCGTTATTTCATCAATTAAATCCCACTACCTTTCCAAATACACATGTTACTGCCCATTTCCATATATACAATTTACCAACATGCCTCTAGAATATTACTATAACATTTCCCGCATGCTTGACAATCATATTTCCCGCATGCTTGACAATCATATTTCATATTAATCCACTTTAAACATCAAATGAGCATACCATATTTCATAGCATCACATTTCATTGCATCACACAGTAGCATAAGATAACAAATATGAACCATATAACATCAATAATCGTTTCCCCCATGCTCATCCTTTCCACGATAAGTGACTTGTTTAATACTAGAAGGGCTATAATGCATTTTAGGTACGTCTTCCAAATCCTAGCAAGGCTGGCTCTTACCAATTTCTACGTAGGTTCATTTTGTTTAAACACCCTTCGTTCATTAGGTTCATTGGTTTTATGGTCCAAGATCGTCGCTCTGATACCTCTTTGTAACACCCCTACTTACCTAGGAGCCTTTAAGCAGACTGCAGCAGGAGCTGAACCACAGGGTCTTGATGATTACACAATCAACCGAGCTCAGTCTGAACCCACCCATCCATCAGCAAGCTTCACAGTCCCTAAAAGTTACACTAGGTCCAGCAAGAAGCCATCTTCTTGGCAACCTGTCAAGGCCATATGATCAGCTACATAATTGTCCAAGAAGTTTTTCCCAAGAGTACAACATTGGTGCAGCGGCGCGCAACATTTAATTTAAGGCCCAACAAGAACAAAAACAAGTCCAATTTAGCTGAGTCCTTTATTTTGCATTAGGTTAAGTATTGAGAAAGAATAAGATGACTTATGAGGTCATAGTAGTCCTAAGAAACCCCCAAGGAACCAGCAAAAGTGAGCAGGCAAGACAAGAAGAAGACAGGGTCAGACTTTGCCATGTTACGAAAACAAACAAAGTGGTTTTTCTGATCTTTTGTTAAGTTTGTTTGTTGCTTTTGTGCATGTAGTTTATAGTTGTTTTCTAGTCCTCATTATGTGAATTTCTTATGTAATTTATCTAGTAGTTGTGACCACTTTAGGGCCCTTAGATGTTACCTGCATTTAAGGGTCGAGAACCATCTGTATTGCCTATTTGAGAGGCCTGTTTCACATTATAATACTCTGATTGCTTTTGAGTGAATTAAAGAAATCTTGGTAAACATTTTTGAACCTTCAAAATTGTGCATTGACTGTAGTTTCACCTAGGCCTGATTATTATTCAATGTTTAACTGTGAATGATAGATCAAAGTCTGTTTGGCATAACTAGTTTATCTCTATGCATTGACTTTGAGTTAGATTAGCTGTGTTATTCAAATTTAAGCTTTAAATCTTGTGTTAAGCTGTGGGTTGAGGTTTAAGTTTGTTAAGTTGTTCATCTACCTCTTTGGGTTCAATTATGGAAGCTAAGTTAATAGCTATATCCCCCTTGTTCTAGTTGAACCTCTCGCACAATCATCCAGTCCGGTTTCAGAGTCATGTTGATCTATCTAAGTTGCAGAGGGTCTTAAAAATACTAAAAGTCCTCCTAAAATTTTGAAACTTTGAACAGAAGTCATTCACATATCAAAGTTACTTTTTAAAAAAGTTAACAATTTTTAGACTATTTTTTATTTTTAGTCTCAGCCTGAAATCCTGTTGCATTCTTGCAACGACGCCTGGGGTTTTAGACTGCAAATTGGTATCAGAGCTAAGGTTGAGAGCTTTATTGAGTTCATTATACCAACATACATTTAAAAACTACAAAAATAACCCAATGAGTGATCAAAAGAGAATAACAGGCATACAAAACAAAACGGAGGATGTAACTGGAGTAGTTAATGTCATCGTTAATGCCTTGAACACCTTGATAGAAAACATTTCAAATCCACCTGGAGGAATACTACCACCAAAGAGAGGTAGAGGTAGAGGACGTGGCTTCTTTATGAGAGGAGGCAGTGGTCAACTTCTCCCTGAGTAGGAGAAACTATCAGACACCGATAAAAGTCATTGGACCTATGCTGAGCAGCTTGAACACACAGATAAGAATCCGAAGGTTGAAATTCCTGAATTTCATGTTAGTCTTAATCCCTATTATTTGTTAGAATGGATTAGAGATATTCAAAACGTCATTGAATATAAGGGTTATTCTAATGTTAAGGCTTTTAAAATTGATGTCTTAAAACTGAAAGGCAATGCTTCACTGTGGCATGAAAATTTAAAGCATCAAAGACTTAAGGAGAGAAAGGAACCTCATAGAGCATTGTCTAAACTGGAAAAGAAAGTGCTAAATAAGTTTGTCAATTAAGATTACACCCAGGATCTGTTTGTTAAGTTGTCTAAGCTTAGGCAAGATGAAAGGCCTGTTGAAACTTACCTTAGAGAACTTGAGCAGCTATCCCTACAAAGTCGGGTCACTGAGAAACCTGAGCAAAGGATTGCTCGGTTCCTTGAGGGTTTAGATAAGAAGATTGCTAATATGGTAAGAATGAAGTCTTTGTGTTCGTATGATGATGTTATGAATCTGTCCTTGAGGGTTGAAAAAATGGGAAAGAATAAACCTGCTACATCCAAACTTGTTGTTAAGCCCTTTTCAGGCTAGAACCTTTAGTGGTGTTAGGAATGGTGAGTCACCTAAGACAAAAGCCCCATGTACCCTAAATAAAAGGAAAGGGACCCTAAACCAGAAAGTCAACCCAAACCCAAATGAAGGGAAGTTTAAATTCTTCCAATGCCAGGGTCATGGTCACTTTAGGAAGGACTGTCCTTCAACGAGTTTCATGACAGCTGTGGAAGTAGACGAATGAGAGAGAGAGAGAGAGAAGAAAAGGTTTGAGTATGAACAGGAGGAGCCTGCGGAATAGGAAATGGCTAGTGATGAAGGGCCTAGCCAGGAGGCACTTGTGGCTCTCCCTGACATAGTTCACATTCTAGTTCTTTGGAGGGTGATTCATTCCCAATAAGTACCCCTATAAGAGAACCAAATGTCCCTCATTTTCAGAAGCAGATGTACCATTCAAGGTAGGGTTTGGAACTTGATCATATATGGAGGGAGTTGTACCAATGTGGCATATATCACTTGAAAGTCCATAGACCTTAATTAGACTCCTCTAATTATTTACTAAATTACTTTTTAATTTAGTTTATAAT